>CM064512.1:52711100-52968600 GCA_032716605.1 Paralithodes platypus | reverse complement strand
TTAAACAAACATATAAAAACCCTATATTGAAGGTGGAAAAATACCATGTTGATCAAATCATGAACATCGTAATTAGACGATAATTATTGGATGAAGATACATTAAATTTGATACCACATTCATGAAAGGAAATATAATTTTGCATCTGTTTTATTCCATGCACTTTTTATATCTGATTCACCGTTTACGAGCTATTGAGTTTTGTTTATTTTTTTAGTTAATGGTGTTGAATTGTAATAAAACGATATTGGTTAAAGATACATTAAATTTGAGACCACGTTTAAGAAAGGAAATTAAATTGTGCATCTTTTTCATTCGTGACATTTTTTTTTATAGCTGATACGCTGTTAAGGAGATATTTATTTTTTTGTAATATTTGAGTAATTTGTTTTTGTAAAGTTTACCAATGTTTAAGAATAAAATCATTATAGGCATTATATGTTCATAATGATATTCTTAACATTTGGTAAATTTTACAAACAAAATTACTCAAAATAATTAAACCCCTCAATATCTCCTAAACGGCGAATCAGTAGGCTAATAAAAATTGTCACGAATGAAAAAAATGAAAAATTTATTTTCTTTTCGCGTAGACTGAAATTTAATGTATCTTTAGCCAATATCGTGTTATTACAATTAAACAAATTTAACTCAGAAACTAAACAAAACGTGAAGGAGACAATACAATACATTATTATAGCCTAGATAATACATATCTAAACCTTAACCCCTTCAGCACGATGACACTCTTGTACCTTTAACTCTGGCTAAAATTTGACGATGTTATGCAGTTCATGAAAACTTATGTTATTCAGACGTTTTATTGATATCGTATTTACCCATTTGAGTCATCGAGGTAGATTATAGAATAAAGAATATCTTCTAATGGTAACCAGATTATGATGCAAATTACGTTAGGGTGGTGAAGGGATTATAACCCCTTCATCACCGTTACGTAATTTACGTCATATTCCGGTTACCATTAGTCGATATTCTTTATTCTATAATCTACCTCGATGACTCAAAGGGGTAAATACGATATCAATAAAACCTCTGAATAACATAAGTTTTCTTGAACTGCATGAAATCATCTAATTTCAGCCAGAATTCAATGTACATAGGCGTCATCGTGCTGAAGGGGTTAAGGTTTAAATCTGAAGCATCTGGGCTATTATAATGTAATGTATTGTCTCCTTCATGTTCGACTCTCATGTCAATGGTTGTGTCGCCATTTATGCTCTTGACTCAACAATCGTGGTCATTAACCCATTATGTACCAGCGACGTGTTTCTAATTTTATTCTAGCCATATATAGAGGATTGTATGCAGTTTAAGAAGTATCTGTGGTATAAAAAAGGGTCAAGTGAGGTAGTTCGAAGCTTGTTAATTGCTGGAGGCCCTTTTGAAACTGAATCAAATCGTCTAACAGTGGCCAGAATAAAGTCAAAAGGACGGCACCAGATAATACATTTATTTTCGAAGCTGTCCCGGATTGAATTGAGACTCCTTTAAAATTATTTACCAGTTATTTGTATTCCGGTAGTTCCTTTGCATTTTCCGAATATTCAAAAATTATCAGAATTAATATTCGCGACTGTACAGGAATTTTGAAGAATATTAATTTTGATATCACAATTGTCGTATACTTTCGATTTTTGTTGTTGTTGTTATACTGCTTAAATCATATGGATCTTATAACTGAGATTCACTGTAGTCTGTTTGTGTGTGTGTTTAATCCCTTAGCAACCGTTTTCTCAATACTTAAGAGGAAGGTAATCGCTTATTCTGGACCCCCTTCTCCCTCATGTCTAGACCCATTAGTTTTGCGATTTTAAGACGTTCGTTCACTAGTTTGGCGATTTTGAAACCTTTCGCCCCATTACTTTGTCAATATTAAGACCTTTCGTGCCGTTAAGATGTCGATTTTTTCCTGGCGAGCGATAGCGAGCCTGTAATTTTTTAAGGAACGCTATTCCTGACTGACAGTGTGCTGGCTTAATAATCCAGAAGGGTTAAAAGCCTCTGAAGTCCCATTTTAACTAACTAACTAATGGGGCTAAACATGAGGATGAAGGGGGTTCAGATAAATCAAACCTCCCCTTAACCCTTACTGTGCCGGGGACGTCTTTTTAACCTTATTCTGGCTTCTATGGAGGGGAGATGGTTCACTTTTAGGGCGATTTTTGCATGTATTCATTATTTTTCTAGTTTCCCCCCTAGACCTCCATCAAATTAAAAATAAAACATCCATTAGATCCCCCTTCTAGATTAATTTGTACATTTTTCGGTAGAAAAATTTCCCGGCCGAAGGCCGGTTCTTCCAACATTACAGGCTCACTATCGTTCGCCAGGGGAAAAATCGACACCTAAACAGCACGAAAGGTCTAAATATTGACGAAGAAATGGGACGAGAGGTATTATAATCGACTAACTAATGGGGCAAACATCTTAACATCTGAAAACTAATGGGGATAAACATGAGGGAGAAAGTGGTCCAGAAAACCGGCCCATCACCCCTTAAACGATTGTATTCAGTTTAAAAAGGGCCTCTAGCAGTTAACAGGCTTCGAACAATACCTCTTAACCACTTATTTACTACCTCAGATCCTTCTTAAACTGCACAAAATCGTCTGAATATTGCTAGAATATTATAAAAAAGATGTCACCGGTACTGTATGGTTTAAAAAGATGTCACCGGTACTGTATGGTTTAAAAGATGTCACCGGTACTGTATGGTTTAAAAGATGTCACCGGTACTGTATGGTTTAAAAAGATGTCACCGGTACTGTATGGTTTAAAATATGTCACAGGTACTGTATGGTTTAAAAGATGTCACCGGTACTGTATGGTTTAAAAGATGTCACCGGTACTGTATGGTTTAAAAGATGTCACCGGTACTGTATGGTTTAAAAGATGTCACCGGTACTGTATGGTTTAAAAAGATGTCACCGGTACTGTATGGTTTAAAAGATGTCACCGGTACTGTATGGTTTAAAAGATGTCACCGGTATTGTATGGTTTAAAAGATGTCACCGGTACTGTATGGTTTAAAAGATGTCACCGGTACTGTATGGTTTAAAAGATGTCACCAGTACTGTATGGTTTAAAAAGATGTCACCGGTACTGTATGGTTTAAAAGATGTCACCGGTACTGTATGGTTTAAAAGATGTCACCGGTACTGTATGGTTTAAAAGATGTCACCGGTACTGTGTGGTTTAAAAGATGTCACCGGTACTGTATGGTTTAAAATATGTCACTGGTACTGTATGGTTTAAAAGATGTCACCGGTACTGTATGGTTTAAAAGATGTCACCGGTACTGTATGGTTTAAAAGATGTCACCGGTACTGTATGCTTTAAAAGATGTCACCGGTACTGTATGGTTTAAAAAGATGTCACCGGTACTGTATGGTTTAAAAGATGTCACCGGTACTGTATGGTTTAAAAGATGTCACCGGTACTGTATGGTTTAAAAGATGTCACCGGTACTGTATGGTTTAAAAGATGTCACCGGTACTGTATGGTTTAAAAGATGTCACCGGTACTGTATGGTTTAAAAAGATGTCACCGGTACTGTATGGTTTAAAAGATGTCACCGGTACTGTATGGTTTAAAAGATGTCACCGGTACTGTGTGAGTTAAAGATGTCACCGGTACTGTGTGAGTTAAAGATGTCACCGGTACTGTGTGAGTTAAAGATGTCACCGGTACTGTATGGTTTAAAAGATGTCACCGGTACTGTATGGTTTAAAAGATGTCACCGGTACTGTATGGTTTAAAAGATGTCACCGGTACTGTATGGTTTAAAAGATGTCACCGGTACTGTATGGTTTAAAAGATGTCACCGGTACTGTATGGTTTAAAAGACGTCACCGGTACTGTGTGAGTTAAAGATGTCACCGGTACTGTGTGAGTTAAAGATGTCACCGGTACTGTATGGTTTAAAAGATGTCACCGGTACTGTATGGTTTAAAAGATGTCACCGGTACTGTATGGTTTAAAAAGATGTCACCGGTACTGTATGGTTTAAAAGATGTCACCGGTACTGTATGGTTTAAAAGATGTCACCGGTACTGTATGGTTTAAAAGATGTCACCGGTACTGTATGGTTTAAAAGATGTCACCGGTACTGTATGGTTTAAAAGATGTCACCGGTACTGTATGGTTTAAAAGATGTCACCGGTACTGTATGGTTTAAAAAGTGTTGAAGTAATCCTGACCATGGCTGTAGATAATCGTTTAACCCTTCCAGTGCGATGACGCCTGTTTACCTTAGATTTAGGCTCAAATTATACGATTTTATGCAGTTTAAAGGGGGAAGGGTTCATTTATTGGCCGATTAATAAATATATTTTGTATTATTTCAGTTTCATCCCTAGACCTCCATCAATCTTAAAAATAAACATCACCAAGATCCCCCTTCAAGATAAATTTGTACATTTTTCGGAAGAAAAATTTCCAGGCCAAAGGCCAGCTCCTCCTAAATTACAGGCTCACTATCGCTCGCCAGGAAAAAGTCAACACCTAAATGGCACGAAAGGTCTTAATATTGACAAAGAAATGGGGCGAAAAGTCTTAAAATCGCCAAACCAGCGGGTCGAACATCTTATAATCTGAAAACTAATAAGGCTAAACATGAGAAAGAAGGAGAGCCAGCAAACTCCACCATACCCCCTTAAGAAGGAGAGCCAGCAAACTCCACCATACCCCCTTAAGAAGGAAGGCCAGCAAACTCAACCATACCCCCTTAAGAAGGAGGGCCAGCAAACTCCACCATACCCCCTTAAGAAGGAGGGCCAGCAAACTCCACCATACCCCCTTAAGAAGGAGGGCCAGCAAACTCAACCATACCCCCTTAAGAAGGAGAGCCAGCAAACTCAACCATACCCCCTTAAGAAGGAGAGCCAGCAAACTCAACCATACCCCCTTAAGAAGGAGGGCCAGCAAACTCCACCATACCCCCTTAAGAAGGAGAGCCAGCAAACTCCACCATACCCCCTTAAGAAGGAGGGCCAGCAAACTCCACCATACCCCCTTAAGAAGGAGAGCCAGCAAACTCCACCATACCCCCTTAAGAAGGAGGGCCAGCAAACTCCACCATACCCCCTTAAGAAGGAGAGCCAGCAAACTCAACCATACCCCCTTAAGAAGGAGGGCCAGCAAACTCCACCATACCCCCTTAAGAAGGAGGGCCAGCAAACTCAACCATACCCCCTTAAGAAGGAGAGCCAGCAAACTCCACCATACCCCCTTAAGAAGGAGGGCCAGCAAACTCCACCATACCCCCTTAAGATGGAGGGCCAGCAAACTCAACCATACCCCCTTAAGAAGGAGAGGCAGCAAACTCCACCATACCCCCTTAAGAAGGAGGGCCAGCAAACTCAACCATACCCCCTTAAGAAGGAGGGCCAGCAAACTCAACCATATCCCCTTAAGAAGGAGGGCCAGCAAACTCCACCATACCCCCTTAAGAAGGAGGGCCAGCAAACTCCACCATACCCCCTTAAGAAGGAGGGCCAGCAAACTCCACCATACCCCCTTAAGAAGGAGGGCCAGCAAACTCCACCATACCCCCTTAAGAAGGAGGGCCAGCAAACTCAACCATACCCCCTTAAGAAGGAGGGCCAGCAAACTCCACCATACCCCCTTAAGAAGGAGGGCCAGCAAACTCCACCATACCCCCTTAAGAAGGAGGGCCAGCAAACTCCACCATACCCCCTTAAGAAGGAGGGCCAGCAAACTCAACCATACCCCCTTAAGAAGGAGGACCAGCAAACTCAACCATACCCCCTTAAGAAGGAGGGCCAGCAAACTCAACCATACCCCCTTAAGAAGGAAGGCCAGCAAACTCCACCATACCCCCTTAAGAAGGAGGGCCAGCAAACTCAACCATACTACCTTAAGAAGGAGGGCCAGCAAACTCAACCATACCCCCTTAAGAAGGAGGGCCAGCAAACTCCACCATACCCCCTTAAGAAGGAGGGCCAGCAAACTCCACCATACCCCCTTAAGAAGGAGGGCCAGCATACTCCACCATACCCCCTTAAGAAGGAGGGCCAGCAAACTCAACCATACCCCCTTAAGAAGGAGGGCCAGCAAACTCAACCATACTACCTTAAGAAGGAGGGCCAGCAAACTCCACCATACCCCCTTAAGAAGGAGGGCCAGCAAACTCCACCATACCCCCTTAAGAAGGAGGGCCAGCAAACTCCACCATACCCCCTTAAGAAGGAGGGCCAGCAAACTCAACCATACCCCCTTAAGAAGGAGGGCCAGCAAACTCAACCATACCCCCTTAAGAAGGACCCGTGGTATGCAGAGGGTTTATCGAGACCTTATTTACCCCTCTGACTCCTGGAGGTCTATTATAAGCTAAAGATAATCGCCTGATGCTACCCAGAATATGACGAGAATTACGTCATGGTGCTGAAAGAGTTAAGAAGAGCAAGCATAGAAGATTAACCCCTTCTGTACAGGAGACGTCTTTTTAACTATATTCTGGCTACTATTAGACGATTTAATTCAGTTTTAAAAGGTCCTCCATCAATCAACATGCTTTGAACTATCTCAATTAATATTTTTTACTACCACAGATCCTTCTTAACTGCGCAAAATCGTCTAAATAAAGCTAGAATATTATCAAAAAGAGCAAGCATAATAGATTAAAAGAACGTCACGATACAAAGAGGGTTAAAAATAATCTGCTACAATAATAGCTCTCCCAGTATTGGGGGTAGTGCTCGATGTTTGGCCTATGTATTCGTTTATTGATATATTTTTTAGTTTCCTCGATAGACCTCCATCAAGCTTAAATAAAACACCCCCTAGACCTCCTTTCAATATAAATGTGTACATTTTGCGGTAGGGCCGGTTTTTTCTGAAATTACAGGCTCGCTATAGCTCGCTAGGAATTGAAAGCTAAATGGCACGAAAGGTCTTAATATTTACAAAGAAATGAGACAAAAGGTCTCTAAATCGCCAAATTAATGGAATGAACGTCTTTAAATCTCAAAACTAATATGTTAAACATGAGGGAGAAGGGGGTCCAGAAAAAGCGACTACCTCCCCCTTAAAGCTTACCCTGCCAAACTCCACACTAAATATAGAAGTTACAGTAGTAAGAGAGAGTGGCCATCATTAGCTTGGGACGCCATTTTGGGACACTCGAGTACCATAGTCTTACTCATAAATATTCGTGGACTTCACATGTTTCTAATTATGAAAGTATATCTCTGGAAACGAATGGATGAATATAGTGTTCTATGAATCAACTACTAAACTGTATATACTATTTATTGACAAGCAAGTTATATTCACAAATAAATCCAGATAGTTATAATTGCATAAAGGAAAACATAGGGGGCCCACCATTTTCTATAATGGGGCTAGAGACTATGGTATCCGAGTGTACCTTGATTATCAAACAATCACACTGTAAATATTGAACGCTTAATTTTAGCAATAAATATATGCACTGACAAAAAACAAGCGTATGAAAAGGGTATATATAATAATTGGGTATATTCATCACTTTTCTAACTGGTATAAGATAGGTTTATTACCAACAATATACATATAGTTAGTAAAAATACGACTTCAGAGGCGATCAACCCTTCTGGATTATGAAGCCAGCCCACTGTAAGTCAAGAATAGAGTCAGGACTGGAGCCCCTTTTCGACTACTCCAGTCCCCTGTCAACCCGTTTAGTGAAGTAAACCTTTCACAGATCCATACTGCTTACCTAAAGGTGAAGTAGGTTATTGGATGGACTAGCCGCACACCACTGTAGAATAATAGCGCTAACAAAATATATAGAGCTCTTCCAAGTACTGGCCAATCTTTTAAGTACTTGGAAAACAAAACTGACTACGGGTTGTCCTTCTCACAGGAGACAGGTCCGCTTCTTGGCGTTTTGTGAATGGCCACCCTCCTAAAGGGGAGTAAGGCGTCCGGCAATGGATAGATAGATACATATTATTATGGACCCTTTATGTACCCTTTCCATACTCAATTTTTTTCAAGTGTAGTGAATTTTGGCCGTTTCAGAAACTGGCAATTTCAACTTGACACCATTTAACCTCTTCTGTACCGGTGATGTCATTTTAGCTTTATTCTGGCTACTATTAGACGATTGTATTCAGTTTGAAAAGGGCCTCCAGCAATGAATAGGCTTCGAACTATCTCACATAACCCTTTTTACAACCAGAGATCCTTCTTAATCTCCACAATTTTTTTTAAATATTGCAAGAATATAGTTAAAAAAACGTTATTGGTACAGTCGGCCAAATACAGTAAGTGAGGTCGCGGCACCAAGTATATTTCAATCAATAGTTGGTATCAGCACTATCTAAGCTTTAATTCATCATTTCGAGTAAGATATAAAAACATGTTCCTATCTTTACACACCCTATTCAACATCTGACAGACATTAATACCGCATACAGGGAGCATAACGTAATGCCAGCGGAGACACGACTGATTTGGCCAACCGTATAGAAAGGGTTAAAGCTGCCATCACACGAGCACCTGTATCCGTTAATTTCAAGGTCTGATCATATAGTGATATATATTTTACTAATTATAATTACTCTAGGCTGATCATTATAAGTAGGCCACAAATCGTAAACCACATAACCTGTAACTCAAATTGGATAGAGCAAAAGCTTCACCTTTTGTATCCTAACTTCTAACCGTCAGAACATCCAACATACATCTTCTCCAAAGCAACAGCGACATTTAATTAAGTCATTGTCCTAACAATCACAATAACAATAATTACCGTAGCCAAAATTATCAACCACATATTACTAAGACATATAATATGATGTAATTATCAACCACATATTACTAAGGCATATAATATGATGTAATTATCAACCACATATTACTAAGGCATATAATATGATGTAATTATCAACCACATATTACTAAGGCATATAATATGATGTAATTATCAACCACATATTACTAAGGCATATAATATGATGTAATTATCAACCACATATTACTAAGGCATATAATATGATGTAATTATCAACCACATATTACTAAGGCATATAATATGATGTAATTATCTTGACTAGGGCGTGCATCGTGCTTAAGGGGAGATGGGCCGTTTTTCTGGTTCCCCCTTCTTCCTCCTGTTCAGCCCCATTAGTTTTCAGATTATAAGACGTTTGGCCCATTAGTTTGGTGATTTTATCACCTTTCGCCTCATTTCGTTGTCAATTTTAAGACCTTTCGTGTCATCTAGGTGTCGATTTTTTCCTGACGAGCGGTAGCGAGCCTGAAAATTTAAGAGGAACCGGCCTTCGGCCCATCTCCCATTAAATAACCTCCATAAATAGACAATATGAGTTTCGTCCACTTATACCAGGTTCCTATTTATACTGCTAGGTGAACAAAGGCTACACCGTTAGGAGAATTGCCCAAATGTCTCTTCTCCGCGCCGGGTCTCGAACCCAGGACCTTCTGGTTGTGAGCCAAACGCGCTATCCGTTATGCCACGAGGAGGTGTGTGTATGTGTGTGTGTGTGTGTGTGTGTGTCCATAAATTAGCCCAGTTAATAAATGAGTACTATGAAAATGGAATGTCATATATTCACGTACTGAACATTGCAATGATAAGCTCTTAATTGCAACAAAAAGGTACATATAAAGATGGTTCTATTCGTTTATGTGTTCTAATATGAATAAATAAAAGGTACATATAAAGATGGTTCTATTCGTTTATGTGTTCTAATATGAATAAAGAAACCGAAGAACACAGTTTTTGTATACCATTTGTGTTACGATTATGTGTTCAATGTAGTGAGTGTAGTATAGTGTAGTGTAGTATAGTGTAGTGTAGTGTAGTATAGTGTAGTGAGTGTAGTGTAGTATAGTGTAGTGTAGTGTAGTGTAGTATAGTGTAGTGTAGAGAGTGTAGTATAGTATAGTGTAGTGTAGTGTAGTGTAGTATAGTGTAGTGTAGTATAGTGTAGTATAGTGTAGTGTAGTATAGTGTAGTGTAGTGTAGTGTAGTATAGTGTAGTATAGTATAGTGTAGTATAGTGTAGTGTAGTATAGTGTAGTATAGTGTAGTGTAGTATAGTGTAGTATAGTGTAGTGTAGTATAGTGTAGTGTAGTGTAGTGCAGTGTAATATAGTGTTGTGTAGTGTAGTATAGTGTAGTGCAGTGTAGTGTAGTGTAGTGTAGTGTAGTGTATTGTAGTATAGTGTAGTGTAGTATAGTGTAGTGTAGTATAGTGTAGTGTAGTATAGTATAGTGTAGTGTAGTATAGTGTAGTATAGTGTAGTATAGTGTAGTGTAGTGTAGTGTAGTGTAGTATAGTATAGTGTAGTGTAGTGTAGTATAGTATAGTGTAGTGTAGTATAGTGTAGTGTAGTGTAGTATAATGTAGTATAGTGTAGTGTAGTGTAGTATAGTGTAGTGTAGTGTAGTGTAGTATAGTGTAGTGTAGTATAGTGTAGTGTAGTGTAGTATAGTGTAGTGTAGTGTAGTGTAGTGTAGTATAGTGTAGTGTAGTGTAGTATAGTGTAGTGTAGTATAGTGTAGTGTAGTATAGTATTATAGTGTAGTATAGTGTAGTGTAGTGTTGTGTAGTGTAGTGTAGTGTAGTGTAGTATAGTGTAGTGTAGTGTAGTATAGTGTTTTTTTGTTTTTTTTTTGTTTTTTCTATATTCCAACTTACTTCCTCTCGGGCATAGGCCGAAAGCCTTAACATTCACCGCTTTACAATGAACAGTGAAGCCCGTGAGGTCTTGTTCCAGTCTAGGGAGTGAGACATGTGAAGCACGTAGAGTACAACGAGCACCTGCCATCTTGCCTTCACATGAGGCACGGTGCTCACTCATGGCCCGAAACGACCCCATCTCTGAAGCCACCTCGTTCCCGTGCTTCACTGTCTCACCACCTACACTCGGATTCTCACACTTACACACACAAAACGCCACCTGTTGAGCAGATAACTCACCAGGCATTGCACCCCTATAGCATATTTTGAACATGGGAATATTCATACAGTGCTATTTAATCAGGGAACAATGAGGGTATTTTATTGACGTTTCGGTGGGCTTGTGGTAATGCACTGATACTAGGTACAGCACAAATTCCATCCCAATAATATCTTCCCATTGATACATCGGGATTTGAACCCGGGACCTTTGGATTACCAGGCCAGTGGCAAGACCACTCCACCACACCACAGTGTAGTGTAGTGTAGTATAGTGTAGTGTAGTGTAGTATATTATAGTGTAGTGTAGTGTAGTATAGTATAGTATAGTATAGTATAGTATAGTGTAGTATATATAGTATAGATTTAATTCTCTAAGACGCTCTTCGTATGGTTTGTTCTTTAGGCTAGGTATCATTTTGGTAACTCTACGTTGAACTTGTTCTAGCTTGTTTATATCTTTTTGGTAATAAGGGCACCAGGATTGAACGCAGTATTCCAGAAGAGGGCGGACTAAGGAATTGTAAAGGGTTAGGATAACTTCTTTGGATTTATGCTCAAATGACCTGCCTATAAAGCCAATTATTTTTGTTGCCTTCTTAACAACTTCTGAACATTGTTGACTCGGTTTTAGGTTACTCGATATTGTTACTCCCAGATCAGTTTCTCTGGTTTACATTCTTAAGCTGAGTGCCATTCATCGAATAGTTTGCTTTCTCATTTAGGTATCCGACATGTAGTACTTTACATTTATCCGCATTGAAACTCATTTGCCAAATTTGGGCCCAACATGACAATTTATCTAGATTGTGTTGCATATCGTCAACTTGTTCTTTTGAGAGTACGCTATTTGCAATTTTTGTATCGTCGGCAAATTTTGAGATTGTGCAGGTGAGACCCTCATCTATGTCGTTGATGTAAATTAGAAAGAGAATTGGTCCTAGTACCGATCCCTGGGTACCCCGCTACTTACATTGGTCCATTTAGATGCCTTACCGTTTATGACTACCCTTTGCTTTCTGTGCTGAGCCAATTTTCTATCCATTTCAACACACCGTCTTGTATTCCATGCGCTTTTAGTTTTAGCAGTAAACGTTTGTGGGGAACTTTGTCAAAGGCCTTTTGAAATCAAGGTATATAATATCTACAGCTTTACTCTCATCGTAGAGGTTGAGGATATCGTGGAAGAAGTCTAAGAGGTTTGTTAAACAGGAACGTTTTTTACGAAAGCCGTGTTGAGTATCTTTAGTATGTTATTTTCCTCTAAGTGATTTACGAGTCTGTCTCGTATGACCGTTTCTAGCATTTTACATACAACTGAGGTTAAGCTAATTGGACGATAGTTACTGGGTAGGGATTTGCTGCCTTTTTTTAATATCGGTGTTACGTTGGCTAGCTTCCACTGATCAGGCATAGTTCCAGACTGCAAGGATTTATTGAATAGTAATGTCAGTGGTTTAGAGAGCTCATTCTTAGCTTCCTTTAGAACTCTAGGCGAGATTGTTATCAGGTCCTGGCGTTTATTTACCTTGAGTTTATCTAAACAATTCAATACTTCTCTCTCTGTAACGGTGATATTGCTTAGAACATCTGAATTATCAATCTGAATCGGCGATGGTGTAGGGATATCACTGAGGTCTTCTGTTGTAAAAACTGATGCAAAGAAGGTATTGAGGGCATTACTCATTTGTACTTCGTCTTTGGTGAATTCTCCTTTTTCATCGACTAACGGTCCAACAGTTGAAGTAACTACTTTTTTCTTTCTGATATAACTATAGAATTCTTTCGGGTTTGTTTTACTTTGATTCGTATAGTATAGTATAGTATAGTGTAGTGTAGTGTAGTGTAGTGTAGTGTAGTATAGTATAGTATAGTATAGTATAGTATAGTGTAGTGTAGTGTAGTGTAGTGTAGTATAGTATAGTATAGTATAGTATAGTATAGTATAGTATAGTATAGTATAGTATAGTATAGTATAGTGTGTATGTAGTGTAGTGTAGTGTAGTGTAGTGTAGTGTAGTGTAGTGTAGTGTAGTGTAGTGTAGTGTAGTATAGTATAGTATAGTATAGTATAGTATAGTATAGTATAGTATAGTATAGTATAGTATAGTATAGTATAGTATAGTGTAGTGTAGTGTAGTGTAGTGTAGTGTAGTGTAGTGTAGTGTAGTGTAGTATAGTATAGTATAGTATAGTATAGTATAGTATAGTATAGTATAGTATAGTATAGTATAGTATTAGTAGTGTAGTGTAGTAGTGTAGTGTAGTGTAGTGTAGTGTATAGTGTAGTGTAGTGTAGTGTAGTGTTGTGTAGTGTAGTGTAGTGAAGTATAGTGTAGTGTAGTAGTGTAGTGTATTGTAGTGTAGTGTAGTATATAGTTTAGTATAGTCGGGTATAGTATAGTATAGTATACTTTTGTATGGTATAGTATAGTATAGTATAGTATAGTATAGTTAGTAAGTATAGTATAGTATAGTATAGTATAGTATAGTATAGTATAGTATAGTAATTAGTATAGTGTAGTGTAGTGTAGTGTAGTGTAGTGTAGTGTAGTGTAGTTGTAGTGTAGTGTAGTGTAGTGTAGTGTAGTATAGTATAGTATAGTAGTATAGTATGTAGTAAGAGTAGTTAGTATAGTATAGTATAGTATAGTATAGTATAGTATAGTATAGTATAGTATAGTGTAGTGTAGTGTAGTGTAGTGTAGTGTAGTGTATGTAGTGTAGTGTAGTGTAGTAGTGTAGTAGTGTAGTGTAGTGTAGCGTTATAGTGTAGTGTAGTGTAGTGTAGTGTAGTGTAGTGTAGTGTAGTGTAGTGTAGTGTAGTGTAGTGTAGTGTAGTGTAGTGTAGTGTAGTGTAGTATAGTATATCAGTATAGTATAGTGTAGTATAGTATAGTGTAGTATAGTAGGTATAGTTAGAGTATAGTATAGTATAGTATAGTTAGTATAGTATAGTATAGTAATAGTATAGTGTAGTGTAGTGTAGTAGTGTAGTGTAGTGTAGTAGTGTAGTGTAGTAGTGTAGTGTATTATAGTAGTGTAGTGTAGTGTAGTAGTGTAGTGTAGTGTAGTATAGTATAGTATAGTATAGTATAGTATAGTATAGTATAGTATAGTACAGTATAGTACAGTACAGTATAGTATAGTATAGTACAGTATAGTATAGTATAGTATAGTATAGTATAGTATAGTATAGTAGGTATAGTGTAGTGTATGTAGTGTAGTGTAGTGTAGTGTAGTAGTGTAGTATAGTATAGTAGTATAGTATAGTATAGTATAGTATAGTATAGTATAGTATAGTATAGTATAGTATAGTAGTATAGTATAGTAGGATAGTGTAGTATAGTGTAGTGTAGTGTAGTATAGTATAGTATAGGATAGTAGTATAGTACAGTATAGGTAGTATAGTATAGTATAGTTACTGTATATAGTATATCAGTGTAGTATAGTATATTATAGTGTAGTATAGTATAGTATAGTGTAGTGTAGTATAGTATAGTATAGTATAGTATAGTATAGTGTAGTGTAGTGTAGTGTAGTGTAGTGTAGTATAGTATAGTATAAGGAGTACAAAGGAGTACAAAGGAAATCAAGCAACAACAGATCCAGTGACCCTTCTAGGTTGCTTGTCCTCCAAAACACTGAGGATCAAGTGTCCAAACAGTGGTTTAGAGTGGGTAAGGGAACATTGGAAAGGGAATTACTGCCCTGGAACTAATGTCCGTGGCAGGATTAGGAAGTTAGTAGGGGACAGATGGGTTAGTAACTGAGGGGGGGATAAAATAAAGTTATTCATTTACAAACGCAGTCAGTCGCGGGTTTGATGCGAGATATTTGTCTAGGCGGAATTTAAATGAATCAACGGTGATGCAGTCTATAACGTTTCGGGGAAGCCCATTCCACAAGTTGACAACTCGATTGAAGAAGAAATTCTTAGATTCGTGCGAGTTAAAAGATTTACCAATAATTTTGCAACCGTTTCCCCGCGTGTAATTAGATTGGTCGATAGTGAAGTACTTACTACAGTTCATATTGTCGATGCCTTTGATGATTTTGAACACTTGAATTAAGTCGCCTCTTAATCTGCGCTGGGTTAAAGGAAATAGATTTAATTCTCTAAGACGCTCTCCGTATGGTTTGTTCTTTAGGCTAGGTATCATTTTGGTAACTCTACGTTGAACTCGTTCTAGCTTGTTTATATCTTTTTGGTAATAAGGGCACCAGGATTGAACGCAGTATTCCAGAAGAGGGCGGACTAAGGAATTGTAAAGGGTTAGGATAACTTCTTTGGATTTATGCTCAAATGACCTGCCTATAAAGCCAATTATTTTGTTTGCCTTCTTAACAACTTCTGAACATTGTTGACTCGGTTTTAGGTTACTCGATATTGTTACTCCCAGATCGGTTTCTCTGTTTACATTCTTAAGCTGAGTGCCATTCATCGAATAGTTTGCTTTCTCATTTAGGTATCCGATATGTAGTACTTTACATTTATCCGCATTGAAACTCATTTGCCAAATTTGGGCCCAACATGACAATTTATCTAGATTGTGTTGCATATCGTCAACTTGTTCTTTCGAGAGTACGCTATTTGCAATTTTTGTATCGTCAGCAAATTTTGAGATTGTACAGGTGAGACCCTCATCTATGTCGTTGATGTAAATTAGAAAGATAATTGGTCCTAGTACCGATCCCTGGGGTACCCCGCTACTTACATTGGTCCATTTTGATGCCTTACCGTTTATGACTACTCTTTGCTTTCTGTCGCTGAGCCAATTTTCTATCCATTTCAACACACCGTCTTGTATTCCATGCGCTTTTAGTTTTAGCAGTAAACGTTTGTGGGGAACTTTGTCAAAGGCCTTTTGAAAATCAAGGTATATAATATCTACAGCTTTACTCTCATCGTAGAGGTTGAGGATATCGTGGAAGAAGTCTAAGAGGTTTGTTAAACAGGAACGTTTTTTTACGAAAGCCGTGTTGAGTATCTTTAAGTATGTTATTTTCCTCTAAGTGATTTACGAGTCTGTCTCGTATGACAGTTTCTAGCATTTTACATACAACTGAGGTTAAGCTAATTGGACGATAGTTACTGGATAGGGATTTGCTGCCTTTTTTGAATATCGGTGTTACGTTGGCTAGCTTCCACTGATCGGGCATAGTTCCAGACTGCAAGGATTTATTGAATAGTAATGTCAGTGGTTTAGAGAGCTCATCCTTAGCTTCCTTTAGAACTCTAGGCGAGATTGTATCAGGTCCAGGCGTTTTATTTACCTTGAGTTTATCTAAACAATTCAATACTTCTCTCTCTGTAACGGTGATATTGCTTAAAACATCTGAATTATCAATCTGAATCGGCGATGGTGTAGGGATATCACTGAGGTCTTCTGTTGTAAAAACTGATGCAAAGAAGGTATTGAGGGCATTACTCATTTGTTCTTCGTCTTTGGTGTATTCTCCATTTTCATCGACTAACGGTCCAACAGTTGAAGTAACTACTTTTTTCTTTCTGATATAACTATAGAATTCTTTCGGGTTTGTTTTACTTTGATTCGCAATATGTAACTCTAAGGTCTTTTTACTTTGCTTAATTAACTTTTTGGCTTTGCGTCGTAGCTCTACAAATTTCAGCCGTTCTTCGTCATTTTGTGAGGATTTTAATCTATCATTAGCAAATTTTTTAGCAAGCAGGCAGTTTGAAATATCTTTATTCCACCATTTGGGCTTATTATTATGGCCTGGACGCCGAGTTTTCGATGGTATGCAGTCTTGCACTGCTTTTAGGTAAGTGGCTTCGAATAACTTCCAAGATGTATTTATGTCGTTATTGTGAATTAAAAAGCTCCAGTCAGTTTCTTTAAACATAGCTCTAAGTTTATGGAAGTTTGCTTTCTTGAAATTAGGGACTTTTTCGATGCTACTATTTGGTTCGTTACTAGTAAACTTTAAAGTGAAAGTTATCGTATGATGGTCGCTGTTACTGAATTCATCACCAACATTCAAATTCTCTATTAATTCTTCTTTTGTTGCAAGTACAATGTCAAGAACGTTATTACCACGGGTCGGCGTTCCAACAAATTGATAAAGCGAACTCTCTTGCAAGTTCGTATACAAGTCATGTCCGGAGTGTGAAGTAAGAGTATCGCCCCACTTGGTCACAGGTAAATTAAAGTCACCAAAAATTACGGTATCTTGCGAGTTACTTATATCTGCAATTTGTTCGTAAATTTCTCGGTCAGTTTGCACTGATTGAGCTGGAGGTCTGTATATTAATGCAAGTATTATTTTGGTACCTTTATTATTCTTTATTAGCACAAAAGATGCGTCGACGTTCACAATTTGAGGTTTTGACAAGAGGGTAGGGTTAAGACTTTCTTTGATATAAAGTAAAACGCCACCTCCATTTCGATTTATTCGGCTTTTCTCAAACATTACATAACCGGGAAGTGAATACTCTGCTAAAAAGTCTCTATCTTCTGTATTGAGCCAAGATTCTGTTATGCCAATCACATCATAATTTTCTGTAAACACTAGCTCCTCTAAATCTGAAAATTTATTGCGTATGCTACGAGCGTTTGCATAGAAAACCTTTAAATTTGTTATTTTAGAACTCACGGAACGCGCTTCAATAATATTTTTGGTTCTTGTCGGATCTACATTTATGTTCATGGCTGTCCTCGGTCCTCGCTGTCTCCGGTCCTTATCGCTGGTGGTCCTCGGTTGCCTCTGTTTTTTTCTTGGCGTTGGATGATTTATGTCACTGCTGCTTCTTCTCGGATGGCGTTTTTTGATCCATGGCTGCGGACTGCTTCGTGTAGGAGACGACCCATGCGTGCTGAACCCACAGGGTTTAGATGAGTGCCATCCTTGCGGAACAGAGTAGGCTGGTTGTAGAAGTTGTCCCAGAGGTTGATGAATTCAACTTCTTCCCTCAGACACAAATGTTTTAGTCGGCTATTTGTGCTGAAGGCCTTGTCGTAGAATTTGTCAGGTGCGTCGATCTTGGGGGAGAATGCCTGAGATGATGATATTCCTTGACTTGTTTTTGTAGTGCTGGATCATCTTGCGATATTTATCCATCAACTCTTCGGATCTGGTGCGCATGACGTCATTTGAACCAGCATGGATGACAAAAAGGGTATTTTCATTTGCATCCTTTGTGGTATCTTCGAAGGCTTCCACAATGTCGTCCAGTCCAGCTCCTGGGATGCAAAATCTTTTTCGTTGAATTGGGACTCTGTCGCAGAACTCTTCGACCTGTCCTCGTAGGATGGAATCCCCAAAGTGTAGTGTAGTGTAGTGTAGTGTAGTGTAGTGTAGTATAGTATAGTATAGTATAGTATAGTATAGTATAGTATAGTGTAGTGTAGTGTAGTGTAGTGTAGTGTAGTATAGTATAGTGTAGTGTAGTGTAGTGTAGTGTAGTGTAGTATAGTATAGTATGGTGTAGTGTAGTGTAGTGTAGTGTAGTGTAGTGTAGTGTAGTGTAGTATAGTATAGTATAGTATAGTATAGTATAGTATAGTGTAGTGTAGTGTAGTGTAGTGTAGTGTAGTGTAGTATAGTATAGTATAGTATAGTATAGTATAGTGTAGTGTAGTGTAGTGTAGTGTAGTGTAGTGTAGTATAGTATAGTATAGTATAGTGTAGTGTAGTGTAGTGTAGTGTAGTGTAGTGTAGTGTAGTATAGTGTAGTGTAGTGTAGTGTAGTGTAGTGTAGTGTAGTATAGTGTAGTGTAGTGTAGTGTAGTGTAGTGTAGTGTAGTATAGTATAGTATAGTATAGTATAGTATAGTGTAGTGTAGTGTAGTGTAGTGTAGTGTAGTGTAGTATAGTGTAGTATAGTGTAGTGTAGTGTAGTGTAGTGTAGTGTAGTATAGTATAGTATAGTGTAGTGTAGTGTAGTGTAGTGTAGTGTAGTGTAGTATAGTATAGTATAGTATAGTATAGTATAGTATAGTGTAGTGTAGTGTAGTATAGTATAGTTAGAGTATAGTATAGTATAGTAGTGTAGTGTAGTATATAGTATAGTTAGTATAGTATAGTATAGTATAGTGTAGTGTAGTGTAGTGTAGTGTAGTATAGTATGTATAGTATAGTATAGTATATAGTATAGTGTAGTGTAGTGTAGTATAGTATATCAGTATAGTATAGTGTAGTGTAGTGTAGTATAGTATATCAGTATAGTATAGTGTAGTGTAGTGTAGTGTAGTATATCAGTATAGTAGTATAGTGTAGTAGTGTAGTAGTGTAGTTGGTAGTGTAGTGTAGTGTAGTATAGTATAGTATAGGTAGTATAGTGTAGTGTAGTGTAGTGTAGTATAGTGTAGTATAGTATATCAGTATAGTGTAGTATAGTATATCAGTATAGTATAGTGTAGTGTAGTGTAGTGTAGTATAGTATATCAGTATAGTATAGTGTAGTGTAGTGTAGTGTAGTATATCAGTATAGTATAGTGTAGTGTAGTGTAGTGTAGTGTATGTGTAGGTATAGTATAGTATAGTTTAGTATGTGTAGGTATTGTAGTGTAGTGTATAGTATAGTATAGTATAGTGTAGTGTAGTGTAGTGTAGTGTAGTGTAGTATAGTATAGTATAGTATAGTATAGTGTAGTGTAGTGTAGTGTAGTGTAGTATAGTGTAGTATAGTGTAGTGTAGTGTAGTATAGTGTAGTGTAGTATAGTGTAGTGAAGTATAGTGTCGTGTAGTGTAGTATAGTGTACTGTAGTGTAGTGTAGTGTAGTATAGTGTAGTGTAGTGTAGTAGAATGTGTAGTGTGTAGTGTAGTGTAGTATAGTGTAGTGTAGTGTAGTATAGTGTAGTATAGTGTAGTGTAGTATAGTGTAGTGTAGTGTATTGTAGTATAGTGTAGTGTAGTATAGTGTAGTGTAGTGTAGTGTGTAGTGTAGTATAGTGTAGTGTAGTGTAGTATAGTGTAGTGTAGTATAGTGTAGTATAGTGTAGTGTAGTGTAGTATAGTGTAGTATAGTATAGTGTAGTGTAGTATAGTATAGTGTAGTGTAGTGTAGTGTAGTGTAGTGTAGTGTAGTGTAGTATAGTATAGTATAGTGTAGTGTAGTGTAGTGTAGTGTAGTATAGTGTAGTGTAGTATAGTGTAGTGTAGTGTAGTATAGTGTAGTATAGTATAGTATAGTATAGTGTAGTGTAGTATCGTATAGTGTAGTGTAGTGTAGTGTAGTATAGTGTAGTGTAGTGTAGTATAGTGTAGTGTAGTATAGTGTAGTATAGTGTAGTGTAGTGTAGTATAGTGTAGTATAGTATAGTGTAGTGTAGTGTAGTGTAGTATAGTGTAGTGTAGTATAGTGTAGTAGTGTGTGTGTATAGTGTAGTGTAGTGTAGTGAGTATAGTATAGTATAGTGTAGTGTAGTGTAGTATAGTATAGTATAGTGTAGTGTAGTATAGTGTAGTATAGTGTAGTGTAGTGTAGTGTAGTATAGTGTAGTGTAGTGTAGTATAGTGTAGTGTAGTATAGTAGTATAGTGTAGTATAGTGTAGTATAGTGTAGTGTAGTGTAGTGTAATTTAGTGTAGTGTAGTGTAGTGTAGTATAGTGTAGTGTAGTGTAGTGTAGTATAGTGTAGTGTAGTGTAGTATAGTGTAGTGTAGTGTAGTATAGTGTAGTGTAGTGTAGTAGAGTGTAGTGTAGTGTAGTGTGGTGTAGTGTAGTGTAGTGTAGTGTATTGTAGCATAGTGTAGTAGAGTGTAGTGTAGTGTAGTATGGTGTAGTGTAGTGTAGTATAGTGTAGTGTAGTGTAGTATAGTGTAGTGTAGTGTAGTATATTATAGTGTAGTGTAGTGTAGTATAGTGTAGTGTAGTGTAGTGTAGTGTAGTGTAGTATAGTGTAGTTTAGTGTAGTGTAGTGTAGTGTAGTATACTGTAGTGTAGTGTAGTATAGTTTAGTGTAGTATAGTGTAGTGTAGTGTAGTATAGTGTAGTATAGTGTAGTGTAGTGTAGTATAGTGTAGTGTAGTGTAGAATAGTGTAGTATAGTGTAGTGTAGTGTAGTATAGTGTAGTGTAGTGTAGTATAGTGTAGAATAGTGTAGTATAGTGTAGTGTAGTGTAGTGTAGTGTAGTGTAGTATAGTGTAGTATAGTGTAGTGTAGTGTAGAATAGTGTAGTATAGTGTAGTATAGTGTATTGTAGTGTAGTGTAGTATAGTGTAGTGTAGTGTAGTGTAGTGTAGTATAGTGTAGTATAGTGTAGTGTAGTGTAGTGTAGTATAGTGTATAGTGTAGTGTGTATAGTGTTAGTGTAGTGTGTATAGTATTAGTGTAGTGTGTATAGTGTTAGTGTAGTGTTAGTGTAGTATAGTGTAGTGTAGTGTAGTATAGTGTAGTGTAGTGTAATATAGTGTAGTATAGTGTAGTGTAGTGTAGTGTAGTATAGTGTATGTGTAGTGTAGTGTAGTGTAGTGTAGTATAGTGTAGTGTAGTGTGGTGTGGTATAGTGTAGTGTATTGTAGTATAGTGTAGTGTAGTGTAGTATAGTGTAGTATAGTGTAGTGTAGTGTAGTGTAGTATAGTATAGTGTAGTGTAGTGTATATAGTATATAGTATAGTATAGTGTAGTGTAGTGTAGTGTAGTATAGTGTAGTGTAGTGTAGTGTAGTGTAGTGAGTATAGTATAGTATAGTGTAGTGTAGTATAGTATAGTATAGTGTAGTGTGTGTATAGTGTAGTGTAGTATAGTGTAGTATAGTGTAGTGTAGTGTAGTGTAGTATAGTGTAGTGTAGTGTAGTATAGTGTAGTGTAGTATAGTATAGTGTAGTGTAGTGTATTTAGTGTAGTGTAGTGTGGTTTAGCGTATTTAGTGTAGTGTAGTGTAGTGTAGTGTAGTGTGGTGTGGTGTAGTGCAGTATAGTGTGGTGTAGTGTAGTATAGTGTGGTGTAGTGTAGTGTAGTATTGTGTAGTGTAGTGTAGTGTGGTGTATTGTAGTATAGTGTAGTGTAGTGTAGTGTAGTATAGTGTAGTGTGTAGTGTAGTAGTAGTGTAATGTAGTAATGTAGTGTAGTGTAGTATTGTAATGTAGTGTAGTGTAGTATTGTAATGTAGTGTAGTGTAGTATTGTGTGTAGTGTAGTATAGTGTAGTGTAGTGTAGTGTAGTGTAGTGTAGTATAGTGTAGTTTAGTGTAGTGTAGTGTAGTATAGTGTAGTGTAGTGTAGTGTAGTATACTGTAGTGTAGTGTAGTATAGTTTAGTGTAGTATAGTGTAGTGTAGTGTAGTATAGTGTAGTATAGTGTAGTGTAGTGTAGAATAGTGTAGTATAGTGTAGTGTAGTGTAGTATAGTGTAGTGTAGTGTAGTATAGTGTAGAATAGTGTAGTATTGTGTAGTGTAGTGTAGTGTAGTGTAGTATAGTGTAGTGTAGTGTAGTATAGTGTAGTATAGTGTAGTGTAGTGTAGAATAGTGTAGTATAGTGTAGTATAGTGTATTGTAGTGTAGTGTAGTATAGTGTAGTGTAGTGTAGTGTAGTATAGTGTAGTGTAGTGTAGTGTAGTATAGTGTAGTGAAGTATAGTATAGTGTAGTGTAGTATAGTGTAGTATAGTGTAGTGTAGTGTAGTATAGTGTAGTATAGTGTAGTGTAGTAGTGTAGTATGTGTAGTGTAGTAGTGTAATATAGTGTTGTTCTATAGTAGTGTAATATAGTGTTGTGTAGTGTTGGTAGTATGGTAGTGTAGTGTAGTGTAGTATAGTGTATGTGTAGTGTAGTGTAGTGTAGTGTAGTATAGTGTAAGGTTTGTGGTGTGGTGTAGTGTAGTGTATTGTAGTATAGTGTAGTGTAGTGTAGTATAGTGTAGTGTAGTGTAGTGTAGTATAGTATAGTGTAGTGTATATAGTATATAGTGTAGTTAGTGTAGTGTAGTGCAGTGTAATATAGTGTAGTGTAGTACAGTGTAATATAGTGTAGTGTAGTGTAGTGTAGTGTAGTGAGTATAGTATAGTATAGTGTAGTGTAGTGTAGTATAGTATAGTATAGTGTAGTGTAGTGTAGTGTAGTATAGTGTAGTGTAGTATAGTGTAGTATAGTGTAGTGTAGTGTAGTGTAGTATAGTGTAGTGTAGTGTAGTATAGTGTAGTGTAGTATAGTAGTATAGTGTAGTGTAGTGTAGTATAGTGTAGTGTAGTGTAGTGTAATTTAGTGTAGTGTAGTGTAGTGTAGTATAGTGTAGTGTAGTGTAGTATAGTGTAGTGTAGTGTAGTATAGTGTAGTGTAGTGTAGTGTAGTATAGTGTAGTGTAGTGTAGTGTAGTATAGTGTAGTGTAGTATAGTGTAGTGTAGTGTAGTGTAGTATAGTGTAGTGTAGTGTAGTGTATAGTGTAGTGTATGTAGTATAGTGTAGTGTAGTGTAGTATAGTGTAGTATAGTGTAGTGTAGTGTAGTATATTATAGTGTAGTGTAGTGTAGTATAGTGTAGTGTAGTGTAGTGTAGTGTAGTGTAGTGTAGTGTAGTATAGTGTAGTTTAGTGTAGTGTAGTGTAGTATAGTGTAGTGTAGTGTAGTGTATAAAGTAGTGTAGTGTAGTATAGTTTAGTGTAGTATAGTGTAGTGTAGTGTAGTATAGTGTAGTATAGTGTAGTGTAGTGTAGTATAGTGTAGTGTAGTGTAGAATAGTGTAGTATAGTGTAGTGTAGTGTAGTATAGTGTAGTGTAGTGTAGTATAGTGTAGAATAGTGTAGTATGTAGGGTAGTGTAGGGTAGCGTATAGTGTAGTGTAGTGTAGTATAGTGTAGTATAGTGTAGTGTAGTGTAGAATAGTGTAGTATAGTGTAGTATAGTGTATTGTAGTGTAGTGTAGTATAGTGTAGTGTAGTGTAGTGTAGTGTAGTATAGTGTAGTATAGTGTAGTGTAGTGTAGTGTAGTATAGTGTAGTGAAGTATAGTATAGTGTAGTGTAGTATAGTGTAGTATAGTGTAGTGTAGTGTAGTATAGTGTAGTATAGTGTAGTGTAGTGTAGTATAGTGTAGTATAGTGTAGTGTAGAATAGTGTAGTATAGTGCAGTGTAGTGTAGTATAGTGTAGTGTAGTGTAATATAGTGTAGTATAGTGTAGTGTAGTGTAGTGTAGTATAGTGTATGTGTAGTGTAGTGTAGTGTAGTGTAGTATAGTGTAGTGTAGTGTAGTGTAGTATAGTGTAGTGTATTGTAGTATAGTGTAGTGTAGTGTAGTATAGTGTAGTATAGTGTAGTGTAGTGTAGTCTAGTATAGTATAGTGTAGTGTAGTGTATATAGTATATAGTATAGTATAGTGTAGTATAGTGTAGTGTAGTGTAGTAGAGTGTAGTATAGTGTAGTGTAGTATAGTGTAGTGTAGTGTAGTGTAGTGTAGTATAGTGTAGTATAGTGTAGTGTAGTATAGTATAGTGTAATGTACTGATGTAGTGTTGTGTAGTGTAGATAACTATTATGTGTTCAATGTAGTGTAGTGTAGTATAGTGTAGTGTAGTGTTGTGTAGTGTAGTATAGTGTAGTGTAGTGTAGTGTAGTGTAGTGTAGTATAGTGTAGTATAGTGTAGTGTAGTATAGTGTAGTATAGTGTAGTGTAGTGTAGTGTAGTGTAGTATAGTGTAGTGTAGTATAGTATAGTGTAGTGTATTGTAGTGTAGTGTAGTGTAGTGTAGTATAGTGTAGTGTAGTGTAGTGTAGTGTTGTATAGTGTAGTGTAGTGTAGTGTAGTGTAGTATAGTGTAGTGTTGTATAGTATAGTATAATGTACTGATGTAGTGTTGTGTAGTGTAGATAACTATTATGTGTTCAATGTAGTGTAGTGTAGTGTAGTGTAGTGTAGTGTAGTGTAATATAGTGTTGTGTAGTGTAATATAGTGTTGTGTAGTGTAATATAGTGTTGTGTAGTGTAGTGTAGTGTAGTATAGTGTAGTATAAAATACTGATGTAGTGTTGTGTAGTGTAGTATTGTGTAGTGTAGTGTAGTATAGTGTAGTGTAGTGTAGTGTAGTGTAGTGTAGTATTGTGTAGTATAATGTACTGATGTAGTGTAGTGTAGTGTAGTATAGTGTAGTGTAGTATAGTGTAGTGTAGTGTAGTGTGGTGTAGTGTAGTATAGTGTAGTATAGTGTAGTGTAGTATAGTGTAGTGTAGTATAGTGTAGTATAGTGTTGTGTAGTATAGTGTAGTGTAGTGTAGTGTAGTGTAGTGTAGTATAGTGTAGTATAGTGTAGTGTAGTATAGTGCAGTATAGTGTAGTGTAGTGTAGTGTAGTGTAGTGTAGTGTAGTATAGTGTAGTATAGTGTAGTGTAGTGTAGTATAGTGTAGTATAGTGTAGTGTAGTATAGTGTAGTATAGTGTAGTGTAGTGTAGTATAGTGTAGTGTAGTGTAGTGTAGTGTAGTGTAGTGTAGTGTAGTGTAGTGTAGTATAGTGTAGTGTAGTGTAGTGTAGTGTAGTGTAGTGTAGTATAGTGTAGTGTAGTGTAGTGTAGTGTAGTATAGTATAGTATAGTGTAGTCTAGTATAGTATAGTGTAGTGTAGTGAAGTGTAGTGTAGTATAGTGTAGTGTAGTGTAGTATAGTGTAGTGTAGTATAGTGTAGTGTAGTATAGTGTAGTATAGTGTAGTGTAGTATAGTGTAGTGTAGTGTAGTGTAATGTAGTGTAGTATAGTGTAGTGTAGTATAGTGTAGTATAGTGTAGTGTAGTATAGTGTAGTATATTGTAGTGTAGTATAGTGTAGTATAGTGTAGTGTAGTATAGAGTAGTATAGTGTAGTGTAGTGTAGTGTAGTATAGTGTAGTGTAGTGTAGTGTAGTGTAGTGTAGTGTAGTGTAGTGTAGTGTAGTGTAGTGTAGTGTAGTGTAGTGTAACATGATGTAGTGTAGTGTAGTGTAGTATAGTATAGTATAGTGTAGTCTAGTATAGTATAGTGTAGTGTAGTGTAGTGTAGTGTAGTGTAGTGTAGTGTAGTGTAGTGTAGTGTAGTGTAGTGTAGTGTAGTGCAGTGTAGTGTAGTGTAGTATAGTGTAACATGATGTAGTGTAGTGTAGTGTAGTGTAGTGTAGTGTAGTGTAGTATAGTGTAACATGATGTAGTGTAGTGTAGTGTAGTGTAGTGTAGTGTAGTGTAGTGTAGTGTAGTGTAGTATAGTATAGTGTAGTGTAGTGTAGTGTAGTGTAGTGTAGTGTAGTGTAGTGTAGTGTAGTGTAGTATAGTGTAACATGATGTAGTGTAGTGTAGTGTAGTGTAGTGTAGTGTAGTGTAGTGTAGTGTAGTGTAGTGTAGTGTAGTGTAGTGTAGTGTAGTGTAGTGTAGTATAGTGTAGTGTAGTATAGTATAGTATAATGTACTGATGTAGTGTTGTGTAGTGTAGATAACTATTATGTGTTCAATGTAGTGTAGTGTAGTGAAGTGTAGTGTAGTGTAGTGTAGTGTAGTGTAGTGTAGTGTAGTATAATGTACTGATGTAGTGTTGTGTAGTGTAGATAACTATTCACACTGTAATTAGTTAAAATAGGACTTCAGAGGCTATCAACCCATCTGGATTATTAAACCAGCACACTGTAAGTAAAGAATAGCGTCAGGACTGGAGCTTCTTTTCGAGAACTCCTGTCCCTTACACAATGTAGCATTCAAGTGTACAATAAGAACACATTACTGAAACCATACTCGTTCACAGTTAACCATCTGAAGATTGTGGTGCATTTTGACAGCATATTCTGGCTACTATTAGACGAATTCATAAAGGCCGCGTCATACAGAGGTCGACCGCGACCCGACAGTTACCCGAAGGCAATGACTTGCAATTTTCACCCGAAGTCCCCGAATGAGACTCGTACCACGAATATGACTAGAAAGCAATTCGAATGCAACCCGAGGGACTCGAATGCGTCTCGAATACGAGTCGATGTTATCCCGTATATTACTCGAAACTAACCAGAAGTAGAACGGAATTGAATCGACCATGAGTCGAAAGCTAATCGACGGTGACCCGAGTAGCAGATACCAACCCAAGTTAAAACCGAATCACACGCGAAGTACTCCGACTTAAACCGAATGAAAATCGAACCCCACCCGAAGCCAGGAACCCAACCGGAATGAAACCAGAATGTAAGTCGAACGTGACTAGAATAAGTAGATTATGACACGATTTTGAAGTTATGCATCACCCCACTATATAAAGAGAGGGTGTGCTCACACAAGCTTCATTTGTACAGTGCACCCAACACAACAACATGTCACAGGAAAGCAACCTCCCGGACCCATCACGACCAGAAGAGATGGATGACGAGGCATTGGAGTTGGCAATCTTGAGGCAGGAGATAGTTAATGCTAGTTATAAAGTTGTTATAATATATATATATATATATATATATATATATATATATATATATATATATATATCCTTGAAACATAAGTTCATTAA
Source organism: Paralithodes platypus (assembly GCA_032716605.1). Classification (NCBI taxonomy): domain Eukaryota; kingdom Metazoa; phylum Arthropoda; class Malacostraca; order Decapoda; family Lithodidae; genus Paralithodes; species Paralithodes platypus. Next base: position 52,941,237 of record CM064512.1, on the reverse strand, counting down.
GATATAGCCCCTACTTTATTATTAATATATTTGGTCAAAGTCTCACTTCATTAAGATAAATCCCCTAATTTATTATTATATTTGGTCAAAGCCTCTAATTGAAATAACAAAATAAATTGTTACCTTACTTTGGACTGCATGTCCATGTCACTTTATATGTTAAACTTTTATATTGTTTTCTGATTAATATTCACGAACATGTTGCTCAAGGATGTTGATTTGGTTAAAGTAATATCATGTTAACTTTTAATTATAGTCAAATTTTTTCAATGTCAATATTATTTATATCATATTGGGACGTGTTAAATTTCTCTGTTTTTTTCTTATTTGTTGATGTTGATCTTGGCTGTTGATTTGTTTAAAGTAATAACATGTTAACATGGTCAAAAAATTTCAATGTCAATTTAATATATATCATATTGGGATGTGACACATTTCTCTGTTTTGTTTTTTTGTTTTTTTCAATTTAATTTTCTTTTATATCCTATTCCCATGTGATCTACTCGATCATATATTTTAACTTTATATTCCCTTTACTCGCGTTCGGGTTTGATTCGACTTGGCTTCGACAACCCTTCGACTTACATTCTAGTCATTCGGATCACGATCGAATATTCATCGAGTCTAATTAGGAATGTCGGACATGCATCGAGTCATTTTCTAGTAGTATTCGGGTATCCATCCAGTCACCATCCTAAAATTCGGGTCAGCAACGAGAACAGTAGAAGTTCGAACAAGTTTATGTAGGAATTTTCCAGTGAGCATCGAGTCTAATTTGGGTTACGGTCTAAATCATCGGGTCTAAGTCCACTTAGGTTCGATCAATTCTGGTATGAATCGAGTTAACATTTTTGACTCGAAAGTGACTCGCATAGGTCGAATGCGATCAGAATATGGTAGAATGTAAGCCGAATACGAATCGAATGTAAATCGAAGGTGACTCGAGGATTTTGTAACGGTTTTTGACCCGAACGCACTCGAGGATTTCCCAAAAGTTAACGCATGCACTAACTTTTGGCCGACTCATCCGAACTTTCGGGTGATGACCAGAGCATGACTAGAACGACTCGAACATACCAGAATCATACTCGATGTCGCCCGATTTTTGGGCCGAATACACTCGAACCGCAAATTTTTTAATTTTGTTTGCAAGTCATTGTCTTCGGGTTACTGTCGGGTCGCGGTCGACCTCTGTATGACGCGGCCTTAAGGCTTAGGAAGGATATGTGGGAATGAAAATGGAAACGACTATCTCAATTAACCCTCTGACTTCCACATACCCTTCCTAATCTGAATAAAATCGTCTAATGAAGCCAGAAAAGAGAACATAAATTGCGTCATCGTATGTTGACAGGCTTAATCTGGAAAAATTATAGACACGTTCTCTATCTTGGTATTCAGAAAAGAACACGTGTAGAATACAGTGCATAAAGTTGTTCCATAACCCTTAAATATATATTATGTTCGAATATTAACGCGATAACTATTATTACATACTTTTCATGCATACTTTTTTATTAGTAATGTGATGAGGGGAGATGGGTCGTTTTCTGGTCCCCCTTCTTCATCATGTTTAGCCCCATTACTTTTTCAGATTTAATGACGTTTAATTAGTTTGGTAACTTTAAGACCTTTCGCCCAATATATTTTTCAATAATAAGACTTTTCGTGTCATTTAGGTGTCGATATTTTCCTGGCGAGCGATAGCGAACCTGTAATTTAAGAGGAACTTGCCTTCGGCCGGTACATTTTTCTATCGTATATGTATAAATTTATCTTGAAGGAGTGTCTTGTTTTTTTTGTTTTTAAGCTTGATGGAGGTCTAGGGAGGAAACTAAAAAAAAATCTAAAAATATATATAAAAGAGGAAATAAATACACCCATCCCCCCTTAATAAATACACCCATCCCCCCTTAAACTTTGCGCACACGATGTGTAGTTGGTGTATTTTCAGCTAGCGATAAATTACTGCTCTATTTTTTTGTTTACAGAGCACACTTGTCAGAGCTATATGTAGAATCTCCCACCATCGTCTATAAACTCCCTTCTCTAGAAACAAAACAAATTTCTCCCCACACATCTTTCCAATTATTAAACCACCTCCCCACATCCCCTTAAAACTAGAAAACCGCTTCCCCAAACCCCCTTCAAATTACAAAAATAAATGAATAAATAAATATATAAATAATATATATAAACCGCCTCTCAACACCCTTCCAACTTTAAAAAACCGCTTCCCCAAAACCCCTTTTAAGTAAACAAACGCTCCCACACCCCCTTCCAGTAATTAAAACCCGCCTCCCTACACCGCCTTCCCAACTAAAAACCGCCTCCCTACACCCCTTCCAACTAAAAACCGCCTCCCCACACCCCTTTCCAACTAAAAACCGCCTCCCCACACCCCCTTCCAACTAAAAACCGCCTCCCTACACCCCTTCCCAACTAAAAATCACCTCCCTACACCGCCTTCCCAACTAAAAAGCGCCTCCCTACAGCCCACTCCAACTACAAACCGCCACCCTACACCCCTTCCCAACTAAAAACAGCCTCCCTACACCCCACTCCAACTAAAAACCGCCTCCCCAAACCCCCTTCCAACTAAATACCGCCTCCCCACACCCTCTTCCAACTAAAAACCGCCTCCCCACACCCCCTTCCAATTAAAATCCGCCACCCCACACCCCCTTCCAACTAATACTTGCCTCCCCAAACCCCCTTCCAACTAACAACCGCCTCCCCACACCCCCGTCCAACTAAAAACCGCCTCCCCACACCCCTTCCAACTAAAATACCTTCTCCCCACACACCCTTCCAACTAAAAACCATCTTCCCACACCTCCTAACTAAAATACCGTCTCCCCACACCGCCTCCTAACTAAAACCCGTCTCCCCACACCCCCTTCCAACTATAAACAAAACAAAAAAACAACCTCCCCACACCCCTTTCCAACTAAATAACCGTCTCCCTACATCCCCTTCTACTTAAAATCCGGCTCACCGCACCCCCTTCCACCTATGAAACCGCCTCCCTACACCCCCATCCAACTATAAAAACCGCCTCCCCATACCTTGTAACTAAAAACCGTCTCCCCAAACTTCCCCCCAATTAAGAAAACCGCGTCCCACACCCTCTTCAAACTTTTGAAAAAACAGCCTCACTAGACCCCCTTCCAACTAACACTAGCTTCTTCTAAACTACAGACTCGCTATCATTCGCCCAGAAAAAGAAAACAAATCAACACCTGGATGGGGTGAATGTCATATAATCACCAGACTAATGAGCAAAACGTCTTAGAACCTCCAAACTATTTAAGGGGGGTGACCTTCTTTTGTTATCACCTTTTCTCTCCAACTGTTTTAAGACGATTATCCCCATCCAGGCGTCGGTTTCTTCCTGGCGAGAGATAGCAAGCCAGCATTATATGGAGAAATCCAGCTTCGCCGGAGAAAAATTTCTATCGAAAAATGAACAAATTTAGCCTGCTGTCAAATGTTGTTTGTTATATATACTGGTACACCTGGATGGGGATGAAATTCATAAAACAGTAGGCTGAATGGGTTTGAATGGATACAACCCAGAGAGAGAGAGGGAAAGAGATAGACAAAAAACGAACTGAAACAAGGGAGCTCCAAAGGGACCCACCTTGCGCCAGATAGGATTAAGGTTGTGCACCGTTTTAGATGCCAAACAAAAAATGCGATAAAAAAGGTATGTCTACACTCTCAAAAAGTATGGTTATTACGAGGGTAAATTAAGCGTCCATGATAATCTACCAATATAGAGGAATATTGGTGGTAGTAAAGTATTATATTACAAAGGTAGAAAGGTAAACCACTATCAATATCCTCCCAGTGATTATATATAGCTTGTACATACGCTTTTTATACTCTTGATTCTTGATAGTGAAGCTCCTCGCTGTTCAGTTGCCAGGTTACATATAGTACCACCCACCCTAGCCACCTACTCCCACTCTCTCTCTCTCTCTCTGGCTTGAATACACACACACATTATATATATATATATATATATATATATATATATATATATATATATATATATATATATATATATATATATACTGTATATATACTGTATATATACAGTATATATACTGTATATACAATATATACAGTATATATATATATACAGTATACTGTATATACAGTATATAAATAAAATATATATATCTATATATATATATATATATTATATATAGTATATATATATATATACAGTATATATATATATATATATATAGTATATATACAATATATATATTATGTATATACAGTATATATATATTTTATATATATATATGTATATATAAAAATATATATATATATATTTATATATATATATATATATATATATATATATACTGTATATATATGTTAGTATAGCCAGGTAATAGATTCTCTTTTAAACAGACGAGGTTAAAGGCAACAGCAGTTTCAGCATTCAGTATTTTATTGTTACAGCTTTCAATAGTTCTAACAATTTTCCTCTGGGGTTCAGAGACGAGGTACAACAGGTTAGCAAAATTCATGGTGGATCCAACGTTTCACAAGTAAATATCTTGCATCTTCAGGGAATGGGCAGGTAATGATTAGAGTAAGGACAAAGCAACATATTTATACAAAATTCGAGGATCAAGAATAGGTAGGTGGGCGGAGCTACTGGGTGTGGGGTGGCTGTTCATTGGTGGAAGGCAGTCTATTCGCGAGACGGGCACTAAATCTTATCGGTGGTTGGTTGTTGGCTGTGGGTGGCTGTGATTGGTTGGTGTTGTCAGTTGTGTGCTGAGCGCGGAAAGGTAAGGGAGGGGGGCACAGGGCGAGAGGAACGAGGGCAGTATGCCTGTAGCGCTTGCCTGAAGGAAGAATTTGAAGGTCTTGTGTTTGGTTGTTGATGCTGGGGTTGAGCGTTTGGATATATAGAGCTTCTAAAATAGCTAGTCTTCTGGGGTCTGATTCTTTGTCGAGTATGGTAGTTTGTTTGTCTAGGTCGGCGCGAGTTAGGGCAAGATGGTGGGGGGCTTGATAGTGATCTTTTATAGCGCCAGATTGAAGGTGGAGGGTTAGTCGACGGGAAAGGCGAGTCTGTGTCATTCCAACATAGGATAGGGGTCCACAGTCCCCAGAGGTGCAAATATGCTGGTATATCACATGATCGTCTTTCGGTTGGTTGGTGGAAATGGGGCGGTTACGGAGGACCAGTGTGGAGGTCTTAGGAGATTTGTAGTAAATAATGAGTTTTATTTTATTGTCAGGGTTGGTGGGGAGGACGTTTTTGTGAATTATTTCTTTCATAATGGATTCGTCTGTTGTGTGGTCGGAAGATATGTAGTTTCTGTAGAAAAATGTAATGTCATTGGCCGGGTTGGTGCTAGGGGGGTCTTGTTTGTACCATTTTTCTAGGTGGTGGTTGATGGCATTGGTGACGTCAGTGTTGGAATACCCATTGTTGACTAGGACCTGGGTGAGCCTTTCCAATTCATTGTGTGTGTCATTCCAGGTGGTGCAATGGGTGAGGGCTCTCCTGACATAGGCCGCGATGGTGGACTGATGGTATCGTTTAGGGCATTCACTTTCCCCATTAAGACATTGGCCATTGTTAGTAGGTTTGGTGTACACTGTAGTTTTGAAGCCGTGGTCGTGGAGGGAGACAAGGAGGTCGAGGAAGGGTAGATGACCATCGGTGGTTTCTTCGTATGTGAAGTTGAGTCCGGAGGCGGCCATGAAGCGCTGCTGGAGGTCCCTGAGTTCGTCCAGGTCCTTCACCCGCACGAAGATATCATCGATGTACCTGCAGTAGACAGTGGGCCGGTGGGCAGCCAGGAGTTCCTCTTCGATAGTTCCCATGAAGAAATTGGCGAACAGGACCCCCAGGGGGCTTCCCATCGCTACACCGCCGATTTGCTGGTACATATTCCCGCGGGGGCAGAGGAAAGGGGACTCCTTGGTACATAGTTCCAAGAGCGTCTTCAGGGCCTTCTCCGGGATGTCCAGGGGGGGCGTATTAGGGCAGTGGTAAACTCGACGTAGGATAAAATCTATTGTCTTGTCAACGGGCACGTTGGTAAACAAACTCTCTACGTCGAGGGAGGCGATGATGTGGTCGTTAGCAGGGGGGGCATCTCGTAGAATTTCTAGGAAGTCATAAGCAGAGTTGAGGTTGTATTGCCGAGGAACAAAAGGGGTGAGGAGTTTGTTCAGGGCCTTGGCGGTCTGGTAGGTAGCAGTAGGGATCTGTGATATGATGGGGCGGAGGGGGTTCCCGGGTTTGTGGGTTTTTATAGTACCGTAAGCATAACCTGGGGTGAATTCGCCGATGAGTTTCTTCAGGTGTACGCCATCGGCTTTGGCGTTGATAGCAGTGATGGTGGTGTTGGCTTTCCTTTTTATTTCGTCAGTAGGATTGCGAGTGATCCTTTTGAATTTGTTTTTATCACTAAGAATGTCGTCCATTTTCCGTAGGTATTCTTCTTTTCCGTGTATCACAAGGCAGGAGGCCTTATCAGCTCGTCGGATGATGATGTTGGGGTTCTCTTTAAGTTGTTTAGCGGCTTTGAAGTGGTGTTTGTTGAGGAGCTTGCTTTGGTGGGATCCCCTGGTTTTGGCGGCTTCTGCTAGTAGGGTGGGTTGTAGGGCTGGGGTGGTGGTGATCTTGCCGTCTTTCTGGGATCGTAGGATGTCATCCAGTAGGACTTCAATTTCAAGGCGTTTTCGGTGGGGTCCCGGCTTGGAAATGTAGTGGCAATTTAAGCCTTTGTTCAGTAGGTCTTCTGGGTCCGGCGTTATGGTGGTGTTGGTGAGGTTAATATATCCTTTTGTTGGCTTGGGAAGTTTTATGTTTCCACCATATAGACGGGAGAGTTTTTGGATGGTAGTGTTCTCTGTTTGTCGTCTGTGTTGTTCGTTGAGTTGTTGGAGTTTTTGGTTGATTTCTGTTTTGATGTGGTTAGGGGTGGTTTCTTCTTCATCCCATTTCTGTAGCAGGGCGTCACGTTCATATTGGAGATTGGTGGTGGTCTCTCGTTTCTCAGCTAATTCTTCTCGTATCAGTTCTTCACGAAACTGGTGGGTGCTAGTACGATGTCTGGCATTCTCGTTGTGGAGTTTTATGTTAGTATAGCCAGGTAATAGATTCTCTTTTAAACAGACGAGGTTAAAGGCAACAGCAGTTTCAGCATTCAGTATTTTATTGTTACAGCTTTCAATAGTTCTAACAATTTTCCTCTGGGGTTCAGAGACGAGGTACAACAGGTTAGCAAAATTCATGGTGGATCCAACGTTTCACAAGTAAACATCTTGCATCTTCAGGGAATGGGCAGGTAATGATTAGAATAAGGACAAAGCAACATATTTATACAAAATTCGAGGATCAAGAATAGGTAGGTGGGCGGAGCTACTGGGTGTGGGGTGGCTGTTCATTGGTGGAAGGCAGTCTATTCGCGAGACGGGCACTAAATCTTATCGGTGGTTGGTTGTTGGCTGTGGGTGGCTGTGATTGGTTGGTGTTGTCAGTTGTGTGCTGAGCGCGGAAAGGTAAGGGAGGGGGGCACAGGGCGAGAGGAACGAGGGCAGTATGCCTGTAGCGCTTGCCTGAAGGAAGAATTTGAAGGTCTTGTGTTTGGTTGTTGATGCTGGGGTTGAGCGTTTGGATATATAGAGCTTCTAAAATAGCTAGTCTTCTGGGGTCTGATTCTTTGTCGAGTATGGTAGTTTGTTTGTCTAGGTCGGCGCGAGTTAGGGCAAGATGGTGGGGGGCTTGATAGTGATCTTTTATAGCGCCAGATTGAAGGTGGAGGGTTAGTCGACGGGAAAGGCGAGTCTGTGTCATTCCAACATAGGATAGGGGTCCACAGTCCCCAGAGGTGCAAATATGCTGGTATATCACATGATCGTCTTTCGGTTGGTTGGTGGAAATGGGGCGGTTACGGAGGACAAGGTTGGAGGTCTTAGGAGATTTGTAGTAAATAATGAGTTTTATTTTATTGTCAGGGTTGGTGGGGAGGACGTTTTTGTGAATTATTTCTTTCATAATGGATTCGTCTGTTGTGTGGTCGGAAGATATGTAGTTTCTGTAGAAAAATGTAATGTCATTGGCCGGGTTGGTGCTAGGGGGGTCTTGTTTGTACCATTTTTCTTGATCCTCGAATTTTGTATAAATATGTTGCTTTGTCCTTATTCTAATCATTACCTGCCCATTCCCTGAAGATGCAAGATGTTTACTTGTGAAACGTTGGATCCACCATGAATTTTGCTAAACTGTTGTACCTCGTCTCTGAACCCCAGAGGAAAATTGTTAGAACTATTGAAAGCTGTAACAATAAAATACTGAATGCTGAAACTGCTGTTGCCTTTAACCTCGTCTGTTTAAAAGAGAATATATATATATATATATATATATATATATATATATATATAATTTATGTGTGTGTGTTTTGCATTATGGTTAAGGCAGTGAGTTAGTAAGATAGTGAGATAAAAAGATAGTAAGATTGTTACTAAAATAGTAAAGTAATTAGTAAAATATTTAGTAAAATATTAAAACAGTTCGATAATAAGATATGGATATAGTCAGATAGTACGTAAGACGTAGTCAGATATTTACCCGTTCAGCACCGTCGACATCACTGTTCCTGTATTCTGGCTAGTATTAATCGATTTTACTTTTCAGTTTAGGAAGGACCTTTAGCAATAATAACACTTCTAACTATTGGTACCAACCCTTTAACTACCACAAATCCTTCCTAAGATGCAAAATATCATCTACAATATAGCTTCAATAACAAAAACACACACGTCGCTGGTACTCAAAGGGTTAACAAAATTAATTTAGTTTAAAGGGTAGTTATTCCTTCACTAGTTAACCCCTTCTGTACCGGCGACGTCTTTTAGATTTAGACGACTATATGAAGCTTAGGAAGGATATATGGTAGCCAAGAGAATTAATTGAGATAGTCTGCAGCCATCTGATTGGTAGACATTCATCCCAAGCTGAATTAAATATAAAGATAATAATAATAATAATAATCTTCTGGTTACTTATATAGCGCCCGTATCTCCTCCTTCGAGGATTCACAAGCCAGCCAGAAGAAACTGTCAAAACGCGTCATAATCATCAAGGGGTTAAGGGGGTATGGGCATATTTATTTGCTAATTAATTTATCCTTTTAATGTGTTTTTAGTTTCTTCTCTAGACTTCCATCAAGTTTAAAAAAACACCCCCAAGATAAATGTGTATATTTTTTTATAGAAAATGTCCCGGCCCAAGGCCGATTCCCCTTTAATTACAGGCTAGCTATCGCTCGCCAGGAAAAAAATCGACACCTAAATTGCATGTTTGGTCTAAATATTGAAAACAAATATGTGGTGAAAGGTTTCAAAATCGCCAAACTAATGGAACGAACGTCCTAAAATATCAAATTAATAGGGCTAAACATGAGAGAGAAGCGGGACCAGAAAACGACCCATATCCCCTAAATATCCCAGAGTGTAGCCAATGATCTTCTATAGCCTTGTCCTAGCCCTTAACCCCTTCAACACGATGACATATTTTGCATCATATTCCGAATAACATTAGACGATTTGTTTTAGCTTGTAATCTACCTCTAGGTCTCAAAGTGGTAAATACGATGTTAATATATCCGCTTAATAAAATTAAACTTCATAAACTGCATAAAATCGTCTAATGTTAGCCGGAATCCAAGGAAAAATGGTGTTCTGAAAGTTTGATAGTTTTGAAAGGGTTAACCAATAAAGCACATTCGACCAAATATGTAATGTCTCGGCACCAAGTATACTTCGATCAAGAATTGGTATCAGCACTATCTAAGACTTAATTGGTATCAGCACTATCTAAGACTTAATTGGTATCAGCACTATCTAAGACTTAATTGGTATCAGCACTATCTAAGACTTAATTGGTATCAGCACTATCTAAGACTTAATTGGTATCAGCACTATCTAGGACTTAATTGGTATCAGCACTATCTAAGACTTAATTGGTATCAGCACTATCTAAGACTTAATTGGTATCAGCACTATCTAAGACTTAATTGGTATCAGCACTATCTAAGACTTAATTGGTATCAGCACTATCTAAGACTTAATTGGTATCAGCACTATCTAAGACTTAATTGGTATCAGCACTATCTAAGACTTAATTGGTATCAGCACTATCTAAGACTTAATTGGTATCAGCACTATCTAAGACTTAATTGGTATCAGCACTATCTAAGACTTAATTGGTATCAGCACTATCTAAGACTTAATTGGTATCAGCACTATCTAAGACTTAATTGGTATCAGCACTATCTAAGACTTAATTGGTATCAGCACTATCTAAGACTTAATTGGTATCAGCACTATCCAAGACTTAATTGGTATCAGCACTATCTAAGACTTAATTGGTATCAGCACTATCTAAGACTTAATTGGTATCAGCACTATCAGCACTATCCAAGACTTAATTGGTATCAGCACTATCTAAGACTTAATTGGTATCAGCACTATCTAAGACTTAATTGGTATCAGCACTATCTAAGACTTAATTCATCGTTTTGAGTGAGATATACAAACATGTTCCTATCTTTACAAACCCTCTTCAACATCTGACAGACATTAATACAGCACACAGTGAGTAAAACGTAATGACAGCGGAGACACGACTTACTTGTTCAACCGTACCAGTGACGTCCTTTGTCACTTTAATCTGGCTACTATTAGACGATTTTATTAAGTTTATAAAGAGCTTCCATCAATTAACAGGCTTTGAACTATCTCAGGTAACCCTTTTTACTACCACAGATCCTTCTTAAGCTGCACACAATTGTTTAAATATAGCTAGAATAATATTAAAAAGACGTCGCCGGTACAGTAAGGGTTAAGCGATTTTATTCGGACTAGGAAGTTTATGTGGAAGTCAGAGGGGGTTCATTGAGATAGTTTATGTGGAAGTCAGAGGGGGTTCATTGAGATAGTTTATGTGGAAGTCAGAGGGGGTTCATTGAGATAGTTTATGTGGAAGTCAGAGGGGGTTCATTGAGATAGTTTATGTGGAAGTCAGAGGGGGTTCATTGAGATAGTTTATGTGGAAGTCAGAGGGGGTTCATTGAGATAGTTTATGTGGAAGTCAGAGGGGGTTCATTGAGATAGTTTATGTGGAAGTCAGAGGGGGTTCATTGAGATAGTTTATGTGGAAGTCAGAGGGGGTTCATTGAGATAGTTTATGTGGAAGTCAGAGGGGGTTCATTGAGATAGTTTATGTGGAAGTCAGAGGGGGGTTCATTGAGATAGTTTATGTGGAAGTCAGAGGGGGTTCATTGAGATAGTTTATGTGGAAGTCAGAGGGGGTTCATTGAGATAGTTTATGTGGAAGTCAGAGGGGGTTCATTGAGATAGTTTATGTGGAAGTCAGAGGGGGTTCATTGAGATAGTTTATGTGGAAGTCAGAGGGGGTTCATTGAGATAGTTTATGTGGAAGTCAGAGGGGGTTCATTGAGATAGGTTATGTGGGACTCAGGGGGGGTTCATTGAGATAGTTTATGTGGAAGTCAGAGGGGGTTCATTGAGATAGTTTATGTGGAAGTCAGAGGGGGTTCATTGAGATAGTTTATGTGGAAGTCAGAGGGGGTTCATTGAGATAGTTTATGTGGAAGTCAGAGGGGGTTCATTGAGATAGTTTATGTGGGAGTCAGAGGGGGTTCATTGAGATAGTCTTTACACATATAATTCCGACAGATCCTTCCTAAGCTGTATAAAACAGTCTAATGATAACCAGAATAAACCGTCATAACGCGTCGTCATCATCAAAGGGTTAAGGGGAGATGTGTCGCTTTTCTGGTCCCCCATTAGTTTTCACATTTTAAGATGTTCGGCCTATTAGCTTAGTGATTTTAAGACTTCACCCCATTTTGTTTTTTTAACATTAAGACTTTTCGTGTCATTTATGTGTCAATTCTTTCCTGGCGAGCGATAGCGATCCAGTAAATTGAGAGAACTTAAGTTTATCTTGAAGCAGGGTCTTGGGGAGTGTTTTTTATTTTTTTACCTGATGGAGGTCTAGGAAGGAAACTAAATATATTCTTTAAAACTACATAAATGACGAAATATAATTACCCCCCCCCCCTCTTACTATCCATGAGTGTAGCCAATGATCCTGTATAGCCTTTGCCAAGCCCCTTTATGCCCCCAGGGTTTGTGTGTGCCCCTATACGGTGCTCTATAGGTATAATACAGCCCCTTTATGCCCCCAGGGTTTGTGTGTGCCCCTATACGGTGCTCTATAGGTATAATACAGCCCCTTTATGCCCCCACGGTTTGTGTGTGCCCCTATACGGTGCTCTATAGGTATAATACAGCCCCTTTATGCCCCCAGGGTTGTGTGTGCCCTACGGTGCTCTATAGGTATAATACAGCCCCTTTATGCCCCAGGGTTTGTGTGTGCCCCTATACGGTGCTCTATAGGTATAATACAGCCCCTTTATGCCCCCAGGGTTTGTGTGTGCCCCTATACGGTGCTCTATAGGTATAATACAGCCCCTTTATGCCCCCAGGGTTTGTGTGTGCCCCTATACGGTGCTCTATAGGTATAATACAAGCTCATATATATACATTACCTCCCCACCACCACCCGCATCACACACTCTACACCAATACAAGCTCATATATATACATTACCTCCCCACCACCACCCGCATCACACACTCTACACCAATACAGGCTCATATATATACATTACCTCCCCACCACCACCCGCATCACACACTCTACACCAATACAAGCTCATATATATACATTACCTCCCCACCACCACCCGCATCACACACTCTACAGTCTACACCAATACAGGCTCATATATATACATTACCTCCCCACCACCACCCGCATCACACACTCTACACCAATACAAGCTCATATATATACATTACCTCCCCACCACCACCCGCATCACACACTCTACACCAATACAAGCTCATATATCTATACATTACCTCCCCACCACCACCCGCATCACACACTCTACACCAATACAGGCTCATATATATACATTACCTCCCCACCACCACCCGCATCACACACTCTACACCAATACAGGCTCATATATATACATTACCTCCCCACCACCACCCGCATCACACACTCTACACCAATACAGGCTCATATATATACATTACCTCCCACACCACCACCCGCATCACACACTCTACACCAATACAGGCTCATATATATACATTACCTCCCCACCACCACCCGCATCACACACTCTACACCAATACAGGCTCATATATATACATTACCTCCCCACCACCACCCGCATCACACACTCTACACCAATACAGGCTCATATATATACATTACCTCCCCACCACCACCCGCATCACACACTCTACACCAATACAGGCTCATATATACATTACCTCCCCACCACCACCCGCATCACACACTCTACACCAATACAGGCTCAATATATACATTACCTCCCCACCACCACCCGCATCACACACTCTACACCAATACAGGCTCATATATATACATTACCTCCCCACCACCACCCGCATCACACACTCTACACCAATACAGGCTCATATATATACATTACCTCCCCACCACCACCCGCATCACACACTCTACACCAATACAGGCTCATATATATACATTACCTCCCCACCACCACCCGCATCACACACTCTACACCAATGGGCGACCATTTTTTTGGACCTCCCCTGTTTCACTCTATTAGTTTGGAGATTTTAAGACATTTTACCCCATTGGTTATTGATAGTAAGACACTTTACCCCATTCAGTTGTTGATATGTATATTCCTATTTCTTCTTTGTTTTCTTCTGTTTAACCCCTACTGTACCGGCGACATCTTTGTAATTGTATTCTAGCTATATACAGTATATGTAAACGATTGTGTGTAGTTTACGAAGGACATGTTGTAGTACAAGGGGTTAAGTGAGATACTTCGAAGCCTGTTAATTGCTGGAGGACCTTTTCAACTGAATACAACTGTCTAGTAATTGCCATAATAAAGCTAAAAGGACGTCACCGGTACAGGAGGGGCTATGGGGGGAGAAGGGGGGGGGGGGGTAGTGAGCCTGTAACTTAGGAGAAATCGGCTTTGCCCGGGTCATTATTCCATCGAAGTGTACACATTTAGATTGAAGGAGGTCTGGATGGGCCTTTTTTAGTTTGAAGAAAGGCGTTTCTGTTAGCCTCAGGAACAAACTATAATACATTACTCGAAAATGGCAAAGGAAACAAAATCCAGTTTACTTATTAAAACAAATATCCTAAAACTCCCAAAACATCATGTCAGATAGTGTTAAGGGGGTAGTGCTTGTTTTATGGTCTATGTATTTATGTTATTTGTTTATTTTTGAGTTTCCTCGCTAGACCTCCATCAAGCTTATACAAATATCCCCTAGACCCCCTTTCATGATAAATTTGTAAATTTTTCGGTAGAAAATGTCCCAGCCGAAGGCCGGTTCCTTCTAAAATTACAGACTCGCAAACGCTCGCCAAGAAAAAATCGACACCTAAATGGGACGAAAGGTCTTAAAATATACAAAGAAATGAGGCGAAAGGTCTCCAAATCGCCAAACTGACGGAAAGAACATCTTAAAATCTCAAAAACTATTTTGCTTAAGATGAGGGAGAAGGGGGTCCATGAAAAGCGAGTACTACCCCCTTAAGATATAATACAGGCTGATATAAACATTACCACCCTACCCGCATCACCCAATACCACCCTACCCGCATCACCCAATACCACCCTACCCGCATCACCCAATACACATCATAGACTTTAACCCTATACGGTGCGAGACCTGTGGTTTTGGCACTTTTATAAGACGATTCACTCCTTTCAGATGTTGATTTTTCTGGACGAGCAATGCTGAATCTGCAATTAAGGAAAAAATGGCAGGGACATTTCTCTACCGAACAATGTACTTAATGAGCTTGAATGGCGACGGGGGAGGGGAGGGGAGGGGGGGGGGGGAAATCGCGGCCACCACCTCTCGGGGATAACGGTGTCTGGCAATGGATAGATAGATAGATATTTAAGGGAGATAGGTCGTTTTTTCTGGTCCCCCTTCTTACTTTAGCCCCATTAGTTTCCAGATTATAAGACGTTCCCCTATTTATTTGTCAATATAAAGGTTTTTCGTGTCATTTAGGTGTCTAATTTTACCTGGCGAGCGATAGCGAGCCTGTAATTTAAAAGGAACCGGCTTTAGGCCGGGAAATTTTTGTATCGAAAGATGTACAAATGTTTCTTGAAGGGGGGTATTGGGGGTATTTTTTAAAACGATGGAGATATAGGGAAGAAACTAAAAAAAATATATATAAAAAAATAAATAAAAGATAAGCAAATAATTACGCCCATCCTCCATTAAGTTATATTTAACATAAGGTTAAATTAAGCTATTTTATATTAGGTTGGTTAGGTTGGGTTAGGTTAGGTAAGTGAAGTGGTTAAGGGGGGATGAGTGTATATATTTCCTCATATATAATTATATTTGTTTATTGTTGTTTTAGATTTGTCTCTATACCTCCATCAACATTTAAAAAACGCATCCCAAGACCCTCCTTCAAGATAATTTTTTTTTTTAATAGAATAATGTTCCTCTTAAATTACAGGCTTGCTATCGCTCGCCAGGATTTTGTTTACATCCAAATGACACGAAAAGTCTAAATATTGACAAATATATGGAGCGAAAGGTCTTAAAATCGTCAAACAATTGGGCCAAACATTATAAAATCTGAAAACTAATGAGACTATTCAGTACATGAGGAAGAAACGGGACCAGAAAAACGACCCATCTCCTCTTAAATAAGCTAGGTAAGCCCCCAAGCAGTGTGTCCGGGAATGGTCTGAAATTAATCGATAATCAGTTTCCATGGTGAGGCAGGCTGGGCTGCTGGCTTACCGGCGGCCCTTTAAACCTGAAAAAATCACCCATTTTATCAAACAAATAGTGCCTATGTCTAATTGAAATGATAATGCATATAATTGGAAATGTCTTAGAATTGTTTGATTATCATTGTTATATATGTGGTCAAGATAATACGGCCAACGATCGAGGCTGCGGTAAAATAAAGTACGTTCAACTCTGTTCTAACGGTCACGAGTATATGCTCATATAGAAAAAAATATTCACATCGATTACAATTTTAGAGGTAGAGACAGAGTTCTTGTTTGAAAAGCATCCTTAAAAAGTATATTCATAGCTGCATATTTTGCCTAATGATACAATATTCACTCATGAAGAGAACCGGGATAAAAACAAAATTAATATTGATGGTATAATTGGATGATACCATTGGAAAGAGAATGAAATTTACTGTTTAGCAATACCCTAAAAGACCTGTATTACAATATAGTATAGAATAACCTTTGCGCTTCCTTTTGTATGTAAGATAAAGTGCACAAAAAACATTCATATGGCCAAAACCCGACCAAGAGTGAATATTTCGGTCCGGTGGCCGTACTATAACATTTAAAAACTATAGTTTTAGATATATTTCTACAAAATCAAATATTGATGATAGAATAATACTGACAACACCATTGATTAAAGCAGAACATATGCTTGTTGTTGCATGTAAAAAAAAACACACATAGTTATTCAGTGAGTTTCGGAAAAGTCTTTGAGGTAAAGTGCCGATCATCACAACTTGAAGTGAATATACATATATATATATATAAATATATATATATATATATATATATATATATATATATATATATATATATATATATATATATATATATATATATATATACTGTATATATATAAAACACAAAATTTAATATTCTCGTATTGCTTTTCCTCTATTTTCTGATATGTAGTAAAGTATGTTTGAGTGCGATAATTATGGATTAATAACGACCAATCTATATAATATTTGCGATTGTCTGTCTGTCTGTCTGTTCTTTATGCATGGCCACATTTTTTAAGCTAGAGTGTTCATACTTGGTATGCATAGTAAGGGTGTCCCTAGGCAGGTTTTAGTGAACAAATAGAATTCCACAGGGTGAAAGGGAAGGAGAAAATGGGCGCGAAATCGGAAACATTGCCGTTTGGGGCAGAAGGAGGCCTCCGATCGAAAAGGTGTATGGAACGAAAGTTGTTCGCAGCCCCCAAAATGGGGGTACGGATGAGGTCAGATCCAAAATCGGAGGTCATTTAGCGGCCGAAATCGAGGTCGCCTTTAATGAGGCACAGGGAGGACGAGGCCGGTGATTATGGTAGTAGTAGTATTGTGATGATTGTGGTAGTAGTGATTGATGATGGTGATTATGGTAGTAGTAGTGGTGGTAGTAGTGATGGTGATTATGGTGATTACCCGGGCAACGCCGGGTACCCCTGCTATTATTATATATTTTCGGTTAACAATAAAACTAAGGATGTTCGTAGAGCCAATTTGATCAAAGTAAACCTACCAGATGTCCACTACACTCTCTAAGTAGGTCGTATCGCTGCGTTTTGACTTGTCCGGAATCTTTGACGCACGATTCCTCCTAAACGGCTGCTTCTACGACATTGAAGACTAAAATAATGTTGATCGCAGAACCAAAATTAACAAAATGAACCTTCCAGATTTCTGCTACCGACTGTGGTGGCTCTTTTACTGTGAGAATGTTTAAAACAGGGTGTAGCGGTATCGGGATGCAACAGATTAATGTTTAAAACAGGGTGTAGCGGTATCGGGATGCAACAGATTAATGTTTAAAACAGGGTGTAGCGGTATCGGGATGCAACAGATTAATGTTTAAAACGGTGTAGCGGTATCGGGATGCAACAGATTAATGTTTAAAACAGGGTGTAGCGGTATCGGGATGCAACAGATTAATGTTTAAAACAGGGTGTAGCGGTATCGGGATGCAACAGATTAATGTTTAAAACAGGGTGTAGCGGTATCGGGATGCAACAAATTAATCCGCCATTGATAATTTTATTAAATACCAAATGCACGCCGTTATACTTAGGGGAGGTGTGGTGGAGTGGTCTTGCCACTGGACTGGTCTAGGAGGTGAGACAGTGAAGCACTGGGGCGAAGCAGCTTCAGAGATGGGGCTGCTTCGAACCATGAGTGAGCAATCAAGCCCCATGCATCCTGCGAAAGGCAAGATGGCAGGGTCTGGTTGCAGCTGAAAGTGCTTCACATATCTCACTCCCTAGACTGGAACGAGACCTCAAGGGCTTCACCGTTCAATATATAATGGATGAACGGAGGGTTGGGAGAAAGCCTTATGTTTTGCTATCCTTTCCTTCCACTTTCCCTTACTATCGGGTTTGCTATCCCTACTAGAAGTAGGTCCTGACCACATCGCTGGGAGCGTAAGGTCTCTCTCTCTCTCTCCCTTTCTTTCACTGACTCATCCGCTCTCTCTCTCTCTCTCTCTCTCTCTGTTTCTCTCTCTCTCTCTCCCTTTCTTTCACTGACTCATCCGCTCTCTCTCTATCTCATCTCTCTATGTGCAAACTGACCGAGAAATTTACGAACAAATTGCAGATGTAAGTAACTCACAAGATACCGTAATTTTTGGCGACTTTAATTTACCTGTGACCAAGTGGGGCGATACTCTTACTTCACACTCCGGACATGACTTGTATACGAACTTGCAAGAGAGTTCGCTTTATCAATTTGTTCGAATGCCGACCCGTGGTAATAACGTTCTTGACATTGTACTTGCAACAAAAGAAGAATTGATAGAGAACTTGAATGTTGGTGATGAATTCAGTAACAGCGACCATCGTACGATAACTTTCACTTTAAAGTTTACTAGTAACGAACCAAATAGTAGCATCGAAAAAGTCCCTAATTTCAAGAAAGCAAACTTCCATAAACTTAGAGCTATGTTTAAAGAAACTGACTGGAGCTTTTTAATTAACAATAACGACATAAATACATCTTGGAAGTTATTCGAAACCACTTACCTAAAAGCAGTGCAAGACTGCATACCATCGAAAATACGGCGTCCAGGCCATAATAATAAGCCCAAATGGTGGAATAAAGATATTTCAAACTGCCTGCTTGCTAAAAAATTTGCTAATGATAGATTAAAATCCTCACAAAATGACGAAGAACGGGTGAAATTTGTAGAGCTACGACGCAAAGCCAAAAAGTTAATTAAGCAAAGTAAAAACACCTTAGAGTTACATATTGCGAATCAAAGTAAAACAAACCCGAAAGAATTCTATAGTTATATCAGAAAGAAAAAAGTAGTTACTTCAACTGTTGGACCGTTAGTCGATGAAAATGGAGAATACACCAAAGACGAAGTACAAATGAGTAATGCCCTCAATACCTTCTTTGCATCAGTTTTTACAACAGAAGACCTCAGTGATATCCCTACACCATCGCCGATTCAGATTGATAATTCAGATGTTCTAAGCAATATCACCGTTACTGAGAGAGAAGTATTGAATTGTTTAGATAAACTCAAGGTAAATAAAACGCCAGGACCTGATACAATCTCGCCTAGAGTTCTAAAGGAAGCTAAGAATGAGCTCTCCAAACCACTGACATTACCATTCAATAAATCCTTGCAGTCTGGAACTATGCCTGATCAGTGGAAGCTAGCCAACGTAACACCGATATTCAAAAAAGGCAGCAAATCCCTACCCAGTAACTATCGTCCAATTAGCTTAACCTCAGTTGTATGTAAAATGCTAGAAACGGTCATACGAGACAGACTCGTAAATCACTTAGAGGAAAATAACATACTTAAAGATAGTCAACACGGCTTTCGTAAAAAACGTTCCTGTTTAACAAACCTCTTAGACTTCTTCCACGATATCCTCAACCTCTACGATGAGAGTAAAGCTGTAGATATTATATACCTTGATTTTCAAAAGGCCTTTGACAAAGTTGCCCACAAACGTTTACTGCTAAAACTAAAAGCGCATGGAATACAAGACGGTGTGTTGAAATGGATAGAAAATTGGCTCAGCAACAGAAAGCAAAGGGTAGTCATAAACGGTAAGGCATCTAAATGGACCAATGTAAGTAGCGGGGTACCCCAGGGATCGGTACTAGGACCAATTATCTTTCTAATTTACATCAACGACATAGATGAGGGTCTCACCTGCACAATCTCAAAATTTGCTGACGATACAAAAATTGCAAATAGCGTACTCTCAAAAGAACAAGTTGACGATATGCAACACAATCTAGATAAATTGTCATGTTGGGCCCAAATTTGGCAAATGAGTTTCAATGCGGATAAATGTAAAGTACTACATGTCGGATACCTAAATGAGAAAGCAAACTATTCGATGAATGGCACTCAGCTTAAGAATGTAAACAGAGAAACTGATCTGGGAGTAACAATATCGAGTAACCTAAAACCGAGTCAACAATGTTCAGAAGTTGTTAAGAAGGCAAACAAAATAATTGGCTTTATAGGCAGGTCATTTGAGCATAAATCCAAAGAAGTTATCCTAACCCTTTACAATTCCTTAGTCCGCCCTCTTCTGGAATACTGCGTTCAATCCTGGTGCCCTTATTACCAAAAAGATATAAACAAGCTAGAACGAGTTCAACGTAGAGTTACCAAAATGATACCTAGCCTAAAGAACAAACCATACGAAGAGCGTCTTAGAGAATTAAATCTATTTCCTTTAACCCAGCGCAGATTAAGAGGCGACTTAATTCAAGTGTTCAAAATCATCAAAGGCATCGACAATATGAACTGTAGTAAGTACTTCACTATCGACCAATCTAATTACACGCGGGGAAACGGTTGCAAAATTATTGGTAAATCTTTTAACTCGCACGAATCTAAGAATTTCTTCTTCAATCGAGTTGTCAACTTGTGGAATGGGCTTCCCCGAGACGTTATAGACTGCAGCACCGTTGATTCATTTAAATTCCGCCTAGACAAATATCTCGCATCAAACCCGCGACTGACTGCGTTTGTAAATGAATAACTTTATCCTCCCCTCAGTTACTAACCCATATGTCCCCTACTAACTTCCTAGTCCTGCCACGTTAGTGGCAGGGCAGTAGTTCCCTTTCCAATGTTCCCTTACCCACTCTAAACCACTGTTTGGACACTTGATCCTCAGTGTTTTGGAGGACAAGCAACCTAGAAGGGTCACTAGACCTGTTGTTGCTTGATTTCCTTTGTACTCCTTTGTACTCTATCTCTCTCTCTCTCTCTATCTCTTTCCCTTTCTTTCACTGACTCATCCGCTCTCTCTCTATCTCATCTCTCTTTCTATCTCATCTCTCTCTCTCTCTATCTCTCTCCCTTTCTTTCACTGACTCATCCGCTCTCTCTCTATATCATCGCTTTCTCTCTCTCGCTCTCCCTTTTTTTCACTGACTCATCCGCTCTCTCTCTCTAGCTCATCACTATCGCTCTCTCTCTCTCTCTCCCTTTCTTTCAATGACTCATCCACTCTCTCACTCTATCGCATCGCTCTCTCTCTCTCTCTCTCTCTCTCTCTTCTCCTCTCTTCTTTCTTACAGTATATACAATCTTGGCTCTCACACAGAACATATGTTTTGAAGGACAGTATTTACATTAGATACACTGACTGACATTCGTCTTGGTCTTGACCCTATTTATTCCGAGGGCGGTCTACCCTGTTTCATTCCATTAGCTAGGAGATTTTAAAACGTTTCACCCTATTACTTTAGAAGATAATACGAAACTTCACCTAATTGAGGTGTCACTTTTGTTTCTTTTTTCCTGGGCGAGCAACATCGAGCCTGTAACTTAAAAGAAATCAGCTTTGGCGAAAGAACGATAGTCTCGAGTCCTTTACTTGCGGGTGATTCTGTACACTCTGGGACTCTGATCTGGGACATACATAGTGGCCATAATTTATCAAACCTATCTGGAACTGTATTGAATCACCTCATTATTTAATAGGCCTACTCAATTTTCGGAAGTTCGTTTTGTAATCCGAGGGATGATATTGGACCAGTATTTGTGTTTTATTGTGTACACTCTAAGACATAAATGCTGACCTTGGCTGGCTCCTGCATTAGTGACCCTCCGAAAATAAAATGTTTGGTAAAGATTTACCCCCCTGAGGATTATGACGTATTTTGATAGTTTGTTCTGGCTATCATTAGCCACATTTTTAAAAATGACAAAGGGTAAATGGAAGTTAAAGGGTTAATTGAGACATTCTTTTCTCATTTAGTTCCCACAGGTCCTTTCTAAGCTATAAACAATCACCTAACGATAGCCAGATTAAAATTTCAAACCGCGTTATGATCCTCAAAGGGTTAATAAACAGATTTGATTCAGTCTATGGTAACTTGCACAACTTAAAGCCACGATTTATGTTCAAGACTTTACACTCAGGGACATATTTTGTGTTGTTAAGGCGTTTCACCCCACTAGTTTTGCGATTATAAGTTCGAAGCTATCCCGAACCGAATCGAATCCTCTTATTACTTCTGTATCAAGTTAATTTACTTCGTGGGCTCATTTATACGGTTCAGGGTTTCAGATAAAGCCATGACCTATGTCCTAGTGTGTACAATGTAGGAAATAAGTCATAGCTATATTTTACTCTTCGAAATGCTTCACCCTATTTAGGCCGAGGGAGGTCTTTTTGGAAACCTCCTGTTTCGCCACGAGGTATGCCCTTGAGTGTACAGGTGCCCACATAACCCTTGAGTGTACAGGTGCCCACATAACTCCCCTTGAGTGTACAGGTGCCCACATAACTCCCCTTGAGTGTACAGGTGCCCACATAACTCCCCTTGAGTGTACAGGTGCCCACATAACCCTTGAGTGTACAGGTGCCCACATAACTCCCCTTGAGTGTACAGGTGCCCACATAACTCCCCTTGAGTGTACAGGTGCCCACATAACCCTTGAGTGTACAGGTGCCCACATAACTCCCCTTGAGTGTACAGGTGCCCACATAACCCTTGAGTGTACAGGTGCCCACATAACTCCCCTTGAGTGTACAGGTGCCCACATAACCCTTGAGTGTACAGGTGCCCACATAACTCCCCTTGAGTGTACAGGTGCCCACATAACTCCCCTTGAGTGTACAGGTGCCCACATAACTCCCCTTGAGTGTACAGGTGCCCACATAACTCCCCTTGAGTGTACAGGTGCCCACATAACTCCCCTTGAGTGTACAGGTGCCCACATAACTCCCTCGCGTGATATTATGTATGAAAGTAAAATAACATGAATGAATTGCGAGTGTGATTTCTTTTAATTATCAGTTGACTAACCAGATAAGTTAACCGCTGCTTAAGAAACTAAACTCCTAATTCAATTATGTGCATTATATTTCCCTGTATATGTTAGTTAAAATAGGACTTCTGAGGCTATTAACCCTTCTGGATTATTTCCCTGTATATGTTAGTTAAAATAGGACTTCTGAGGCTATTAACCCTTCTGGATTATTTCCCTGTATATGTTAGTTAAAATAGGACTTCTGAGGCTATTAACCCTTCTGGATTATTTCCCTGTATATGTTAGTTAAAATAGGACTTCTGAGGCTATTAACCCTTCTGGATTATTTAGCCAGCACTTTGTAAGTCAATAATAGCGTCAAGACTTTAGCCCCATTTCGAGAACCCAGGTCCCTTGCTTGTATAAGATCACAGTGAGGAACAGAACTTATGTGGGCAGCTATACATCAAGGAATTTCTACTACTACTACTGCTATAGAATTGTGCAGAAAGAGTATTTTTAAGGAGATAGTGGCTATTTTGTTGGTCTATTTATTTATATATTCATTTATATTTTTAGTTTCCTCGCTAGACCTACATCAAGTTTTAAAAAAAATCCCCTAGACCCCCCGGGGTTCAAGAATTTTTTTTACATTTTTCGGTAGAAAAAATTCCCGGCCGAAAGCTGTTTCCCCTTAAAATTACAGGCTCGCTATCGCTCGCCAGGATAAAATCGACATCTAAATGGCACGAAAGGTTTTAAAATGATCAACGATATAGTGTGCCAGGTGCTAACATTGTCAAACTAATGAGCCGAACGTCTTATAATCTCAAAACTAATGGGGCTAAACATGAAGAAGATAAGGAAACCAGAAAAACGACCAACTCCACTCAATGCCGATTTACATATACCCTCCCAGTGTTTTCCCCGCACAGAAGCATATGCGGGAATTCCAGTCCCGTATAAGGTGTCTCATAACGCATGCAGAGTGTCGTGGTGGATTAGTGTTACCTATACCGAGCCTCAGTGTTGTGTTCCAGAGGAGGTCCTGGGGAGCCAACTACTACATTATTGCTACCAGTAAACCTCAACCAGTAGACTATTTTAACAAGTAGGCCTCAAACCGTAGACTATTTTAACAAGTGGACCTCACCCAGTAGACATTTACCCGTAGACTATTTCAGCAAGTATACCTCAACCAGTAGACTATTTCAACCAGTATACCTCACCCAGTAGACTATTTCAACAAGTATACCTCAACCAGTAGACTATTTCAACCAGTATACCTCAACCAGTACACTATTTCAACCAGTATACCTCACCCAGTAGACTATTTCAACAAGTATACCTCAACCAGTAGACTATTTCAACCAGTATACCTCAACCAGTACACTATTTCAACCTGTATACCTCAACCAGCAGACTATTTCAACCAGTATACCTCAACCAGTAGACTATTTCAACCTGTACACCTCAACCAGTAGACTATTTCAACCTGTATACCTCAACCTACATTACAAACGTAATGAAGCCATAGAACTCTTAAATTCTGATCTAAATACTATTTCCAATTGGGGCAGAGAAAACCTTGTTAACTTTAATGCTTCCAAAACCCAATTTCTCCATCTATCTACCCGTCAGGATCTCCCAGCGGACTATCCCTTATTCTTCAACAATACAAAAATCAACCCTTCATCTTCTCTCAATATTCTTGGTGTCTCTTTTTCTTCTGCTCTCATTTGGAAGGACCATATTACCAGTCTTGCTAAGGCAGCATCCCAGAGGCTGGGTGTGCTCAACCGCCTTAGGGGGTTCTTTTCCCCTGCACAGCTTCTTGCTCTGTACAGGGGCATAGTGCGCCCTTGTATTGAGTATTGTTCACATGTGTGGGGAGGTTCCTCTCACACTGCTCTCCTAGACAAAGTTGAAAGGAAGGCCTTTCGTATCATTAACTCCCGTCCACTCACCAACTCTCTGCAATCTCTCTCTCTCCGCCGCAATGTTGCATCTCTCTCGCTATTCTATCGCTACTATAATAATCAGTGTTCCTCAGAGCTATCCCAGTGCATACCACCTCCTTTACGTAGGGCACGTGGTACCCGTCTTGCAACTCAATCCCACCCTACTCTGTGCAACTCTCCAACCCAAGAGTGAAACGTTACTCTCAAACTTTCTTCTACTCAACAGCTGAGCTCTGGAACTCTCTCCCAGAATCAGTCTTTCCCTCTTCCTATGACTTAAATTGCTTCAAACTCCGTGTGTCCAGGCATTTTGGCTCGAACGTCCCTTGATTTTGGCCCTGTCACTCTTTCAACTATGGGGGAGGCACTCGCTGTAGGCAGTTATGCCTTTTGCCTCCCTCAATCACATAGAAAAAAAAAAAAAAAAAAAAAAAACCTGTAGACTATTTCAACCAGTAGACTATTTCAACCAGTATACCTCAACCAGTAGACTATTTCAACCAGTAGACTATTTCAACCTGTATACCTCAACCTGTAGATTATTTTAACCAGTATACCTCAACCAGTAGACTATTTCAACCTGTATATCTCAACCTGTAGACTATTTCAACCAGTATACCTCAACCAGTAGACTATTTCAACCAGTATAGCTCAACCAGTAGACTATTTCAACCAGTATACCTCAACCAGTAGACTATTTTAACCAGTATACCGCAACCTGTACAATTATTTCAACCATGGGACCTCAACCCGTAGACAAAAGAACAAGTTGACGATATGCAACACAATCTAGATAAATTGTCATGTTGGGCCCAAATTTGGCAAATGAGTTTCAATGCGGATAAATGTAAAGTACTACATGTCGGATACCTAAATGAGAAAGCAAACTATTCGATGAATGGCACTCAGCTTAAGAATGTAAACAGAGAAACCGATCTGGGAGAAACAATATCGAGTAACCTAAAACCCAGTCAACAATGTTCAGAAGTTGTTAAGAAGGCAAACAAAATAATTGGCTTTATAGGCAGGTCATTTGAGCACAAATCCAAAGAAGTTATCCTAACCTTTTCCAATTCCTTAGTCCGCCCTCTTCTGGAGTACTGCGTTCAATCCTGGTGCCCTTATTACCAAAAAGATATAAACAAGCTGGAACGAGTTCAGCGTAGAGTTACCAAAATGATACCTAGCCTAAAGAACAAACCATACGAAGAGCGTCTTAGAGAATTAAATCTATTTCCTTTAACCCAGCGCAGATTAAGAGGTGACTTAATTCAAGTGTTCAAAATCATCAAAGGCATCGACAATATGAACTGTAGTAAGTACTTCACTATCGACCAATCTAATTACACGCGGGGAAACGGTTGCAAAATTATTGGTATATCTTTTAACTCTCACGAATCTAAGAATTTCTTCTTCAATCGAGTTGTCAACTTGTGGAATGGGCTTCCCCGAAACGTTATAGACTGCATCACCGTTGATTCATTTAAACTCCGCCTAGACAAATATCTCGCATCAAACCCGCGACTGACTGCGTTTGTAAATGAATAACTTTATTTTATCCCCCCCTCAGTTACTAACCCATCTGTCCTCTACTAACTTCCAAATCCTGCCACGGACATTAGTTCCAGGGCAGTAATTCCCTTTCCAATGTTCCCTTACCCACTCTAAACCACTGTTTGGACACTTGATCCTCAGTGTTTTGGAGGACAAGCAACCTAGAAGGGTCACTAGATATGTTGTTGCTTGATTTCCTTTGTACTCCTTTGTACTATTTTAACAAGCAGACCTCAAGCGGTAGACCTCAACCAGTAGACTATTCTACCCAATGTACCTCAACCAGTAGACAATTCCAACAACTAGACCATTTCAACCAGTATACCTCAACCCTTAGGCTATTTTACCCAGTATACCTCAACCAGTAGACTATTTCAACGCGTAGACTATTTTACCCAGTATACCTCAACCAGTAGACTATTTCAACCAGTAGGGGAGGTGTGGCGGAGTGGTCTTGCCACTGGACTGGTAATCCAATGGACCCGGGTTCGAATCCCAATAAGTCAATGGGAAGATATTATTGGGATGGAATTTGTGCTGTACCTAGTATCAGTGCATTACCTCAGCACACCGAAATGCCAAATAAATACCCTCATTGTTCCCTGATTAAATAGCATTGTATGAATATTCCCATATTCAAAAATATGCTGCAGGGGGGCAATGCCTAGTGAGTTAATTGCTCAATTGGTGGCGTTCTGAGAGTGAGGGTCCGAGCCTGGGGGATGAGACTGTGAAGCACAGAGGTGGAGCAGCTTCAGATGTGGAGTTGCTTCGACCCGTGAAGCTTCGCATGTCTCACTCCCTAGACTGGAGCAAGACCTCACGGGCCTCACCGTGTTCAGCGGTAGAGTGTAAAGGCTATCTGCTGAGGCGCGTTCGGTAGACCTATCGTTTAGGGCCGATAGGTATAGCGAACGCGATAGCCGCCGATTCGATGAATCGGTGATCGAAAACGATTGCTGTTTTAGCTATCAGAGCGATCGGTCCTGGGAGGTTGATCGAATGATCGCCGAGAATGTAAACAAACCATTTAAAGTTATTATATTGCTAATACTATAGATTGCGTATCGTGTTTCCCCTTCGTGAATACAATTTATGTAAATATTAAACACACTATGAAAAATAGGCGAACAATAAAGCAATTCTTGTTGCGATATCTTCTGCTTTCTTTGGTCAAAGGGCTGGAGAGTCAGTTTGTTATTGTTTACAAAGCTCTGGCAAACCGATCAGCGATCTGTGTCGTTCGGTAGTGAAATCGAAACACCGTTCGGTTAAGCGCTATCAGACGAATCGGCGATAGGTCTGCCGAACGCGCCTCAGCCTATGCCCGAGAGGGAGTAGATGGAATATAGAAAGAAAACAAAAGTAGACCTCATCCTGTAGACTATTTCAATCAGTAGACCTTAACCCGTAGACTATTTTAAACAGTATACCTCAACCAGTAGACTATTTCAACCAGTAGGCCTCAAGCAGGTATACTATTTCAACCAGTAGACCATTTCAAGCAGTATACCTCAACACGTATATAATTTCAACAAGTATACCTCAACCATTAGACTATTTCAACCAGTAGACCCTTTCAACTAATATACCTTAACTTGTACATCATTTCAACCAGTACACCATTACAACCAGTAGACCATTTCTACAAGTAGATCATTTTAACCAGTATACATCAATAAGTAAACCCTTTCAACCAGCAGGCAATGTCAACCAATAAACCATTTCAACCAGTAGACCATTTCAACCAGTAGACCATTTCAACCAGTAGACGATTTCCACCTGTAGACCATTTCAACCATTAGATCCTTTCAACCAGTAGACCTCAACAAGTAAACCCTTTCAACTAATAGACCATTTCAACCAGTAGACCATTTCAACCAGTAGACCATTTCAACCAGTTGATCATTTCAACCAGTAGACCATTTCAACCAGTAGACCATTTCAACCAGTAGACCATATCAAACAGTAGACCATTTCAATCAGTAGACCATTTCAGCCAGTAGACCATTTCAACCAGTAGATCATTTCAACCAGTGGGTCATTTCAACCAGTAGACCATTTCAACCAGTAGACCATTTCAACCAGTAGACCATTTCAAACAGTATACCTTAACCACTAGACCTCAACCAGACCATTTCAACCAGTAGACCATTTCAACCAGTAGACCATTTCAACCAGTATACCTTAACCACTAGACCTCAACCAAACCAATTCAACCAGTAGACCATTTCAACCAGTGGATCATTTCAACCAGTAGACCATTTCAACCAGTAGACCTTAACCAGTATTAGTTTAGCACTATCAGATGCGACGTCTTGGAGGTTAATATGATACTTTGTTGATTTAGTATTGAGTTTTAATTATACTATGCCATTTTTAGCATTGTATATTTAATTTGCTCCCGAGACTTAAATATCCAACCTAGCCCTCCTTCAAATAAAACAAGGGTGATTATAGCCCCTTTCAAACTGTGTACAGTCGCAGTCAGAAATTATAATATATTTTGAACCCTCAAACTGATAAAGAAGACAGTGTATATTTTATTGTGTCTATCTATTTATATATTCCGCTATTTAGTGTCCTCGCTATCCCTCCATCAAGCTGAACAAAAAAACACTACCTAGAGCCTCCTTCAAGATAAATGTGTACATTGCTCGATAGAAAAGTGTCCCGGCCGAAGGCCGGTTTCTCTTAATATTATAGGTTCACTGTCGATCGCCAGGAATTTCTTTACACCTAAATGGCATGACAGGTCTTGATTTTGATATAAAAATTGGACGAAAGGTATTTAAAATCGCCAAACTAATGGAACGAACGTCTTAAAATGTCAAAAGTAGTGGAGCTAAGCACGAGGGAAAAGGGGGTCCATAAAAGTGAACCATCCCCCCTCCGAAATGTGAGCATCAGGTAAATAATGAATACAGGATTCAATATAGCCATAGACTGCGCCTTGGAATGTGTACCAGAATTTATGACCGGGACTGCACATTTGATTGATTACGGCATAAGTTGAGGCCTAAGTTTTCTAAGAATCGAATCTTCTCATTATCCCTCTGAGGATCAATGACGCACTTCTTTCCTGTTTGCTAGCTATCATTAGAAGATTTATTCAGATTAGGAAGATTACATCAATGTCAGAGGGTTGATTGGGCCAGTTTCTACCCTTTGAACTCCCGCACATCTTTCCTAAACTGTATACAATCGTCTAATCATAGCCAGAATAAACGGTCAAAGCGCGTCATGATCCTCAAAGGGTTAATTTGTTGACCTAATAGTTACATTCAAGGGTTCATTTTGAAGTTCCAGAGTTCTTCTTGAGACCGATTTTTTTTTTTTTTTTTTTTATTCCAACTATTCCCTCTCGGGCATAGGCTGATAGCCTTACACTCTACTGCTGAACACGATGAGGCCCATGAGGTCTTGCTCCAGTCTAGGGAGTGAGACATGCGAAGCTTCACGGCTCGAAGCAATCCCATCTCTGAAGCCGCCTCGCCTCTGTGCTTCAGTCTCATTCCCCACACTCGGACCCTCACTCTCAGAACGCCACCTATTGAGCAATTAACTCACTACGCATTGCCCCCCTGTAGCATATTTTTGAATATAGGAATATTCTTACAATGCTATTTAATCTAGGGAACAATGAGGGTATTTAATCTAGGGAACAAAGAGGGTATTTAATCTAGGGAACAATGAGGGTATTTAATCTAGGGAACAATGAGGGTATTTAATCTAGGGAACAATGAGGGTATTTAATCTAGGGAACAATGAGGGTATTTAATCTAGGGAACAATGAGGGTATTTAGTCTAGGGAACAATGAGGGTATTTAATCTAGGGAACAATGAGGGTATTTAATCTAGGGAACAATGAGGGTATTTAATCTAGGGAACAATGAGGGTATTTAATCTAGGGAACAATGAGGGTATTTAGTCTAGGGAACAATGAGGGTATTTAATCTAGGGAACAATGAGGGTATTTAATCTAGGGAACAATGAGGGTATTTAATCTAGGGAACAATGAGGGTATTTAATCTAGGGAACAATGAGGGTATTTTTTTGGCATTTCGATGTGCTGTGGTAATGCACTGATACTAGGTACAGCACAAATTCCATCCCAATAATATCTTCCCATTGACATATTGGGATTCGAACCCGGGTCCATTGGATTACCAGTTCAGTGGCAAGACCACTCCGCCACACCTCCCCTTACACTCTATGTACACTCTATGACATAAATCCTGACCAAATATGAAGTCTCGAACATCCGAAAAGTAAATATTAGGTCAAGAATAAATGCGAAGATTCGGTTCATTTCGGGATAGCTGAGAAACCTAAAAGCCACGACTTATGTCCCAGAATGTACACTCATGCGTACTAAAGGCTGCTCAGGGGTGGGACCTTCCTTCCCCTCCTCCACCCTGGGCAGGTAGAAGGGGGAAGTCGTGTCCAAATCTACCCCACCTTGCACCCCCAAACTATCCCTCTTCCTCCTCTGGCTGCTAGTTAGTGATTAGCAACGTATGTTCTCATGTCTTGTAAATTATAGCTAAACCATCATTGCACACGCTGATAGTTAAAAGACTCCACACTCGCAATTCATTTATATCTATTATACTTTCATACACAAGAATACGATGATGAACAGAATTTATGTGACCATAAAGCCGGTATCACACGAGAGCTTTTTTAGTCAACATTCGATAACCAACTTTTTTCTGGCAACATATCTAGAATATTGTGAACTGGTATCGGAAACAAGACTGATGATAGATAAATTTAGGCAACTGCAATAGTTAAAATGTTTACCTCATAAGCTGCCAGACCAGTGTTGAGCAAAAATGTTGAGTGAAAAAGCGTTCGTGTGATACCGGCTTAAGTTATGTTCCTTTTCTCGATCTTATACAGATAAACATATTACGCATAATTGAGTTACGAGTAAAGTTTCTAACACAGTGGGTAAATAGTAATTAAACGAAACCAACTTCGTAATTCATTCATACTAATTTACTTTCATACATAAGATCACGACGAAGAACAGAACTTATGTGGGCAACTGTACATTTTGGAGGTTCATTAAAGGGGGATTGGCGTATGTATTTCCTCATTCATGTATTTGTTTATGATTTTATAAGTTTCGTCCATAGACCTCCAGCAAACTTTTAAAAAACACGCCCTAGACCCCCTTTCAAGATAAATTTGTAAATCTTTCGGTAGAAAAATGTCCCGGCCTTACAGGCTCGCTATCGCTCGCCAGGAAAAAATCGACACCCACATGACACGAAAACTCTTAATATTGACAAAGAAATAGGACAAAAGGTCTTAAAATTATCAAACTAATGGGCCGAACGTCATAAAATCTGAAAACTAAAGAGGCTAAGCATGAAGGAGAAGGGGGTCTAGAAAACCGAACCATCTCCCCTTAAGTAGTCTACTGCGTCACTAACGGCCATGATTTGTGTGTATGAGCGTACTGAAGCGAAGGAGAGAGTTGAGAGTGATGTAGTTTCTTTTACACTGGTTAACTTGCCTGATAAGTCAACTAGTAATTAAAAGAAACCACATTCTTAACCAATGTTGTACCGGCGACGGCTTTGTTATTTGATTTCAGCTACATTTAGGCGATTTTATGAAGCTTAGGAGGTATATATAGTAGCTAAAGAGATTATTTGAGACAGATTGAAGCCTTTTATTGAGTAGACATCCTTCCTAAGTTGAACAAAATCGTCTAATAGTTGTCGAAATATAATCAAAAGTACATCACCGGTCCAGAAGGGGTTAATCTGTCCATGCTATTTTACTTTCATACATAAGATCACGACGAGGAGCAGAACTTATGTGGCCAACTGTACATTTCGGAAGGTCATTTAAGGGAAGATTTTCCACTCGAGGGATTTTTTTGTTTTGGACCCCTTTCTCCCTCATGTTTAGCCTCATTGGTTTTGAGAGTTTAAGACGTTCGCCCCAATAGTTTGGTGATTTTAAGAACTTTCGCCCCATTTATGTCAATTTTATGACCTTTCGTGCCATTTAGGTGTCGATTTATTCCTGGCGAACGATAGCGAGCCTGTAATTTAAGAGAAACCGGCTTTAGGCCGGGAGATTTTTCTACCGAAAAATTTACAAATTTATCTTGAAAGGGGGGTGTAATATTAAGGTTGATGGAGGTCTAGGAAACTAACTAAAAAGCTCCCCTAAAGTAGTCCACTGCGTCACTAAAGGCCATGATGTGTGTGTAAGAGCGTACTGAAGTGAAGGAGAGAGACGGGAGCGGTTTTGGCGACCTACCATATATCGACCCAACCAACCTTGCCAACTCCACAAAACACGCCCAATAGCCTCAAAAACCCAAAAATAGCCCGATCTTATATTTCGAAACCCATTAACGCCATCAGACAGTACACTAGGACTATACGGCTGGGAAAGTGTAGATAGCAGAGAGCAGTTGTAGATTGTAGAAAGAGGAAGCTGTTGGAATGGCTTTGGTATGCGTGTTAATACGATTTACGTATTATAACCTTGCAAACTCCACAAAACCCGCCCAATAACCACAAAAACTATAACCCAAAAATAGCCCAATTTACGTATCATAGCCTTGCCATATCCACAAAACCCGCCAAATAGCCACAAACATACAATCCAAAAAGAGCCCGATCTACATATTATAACTTTGCTACTCTACAAAACCCGCCAAATACCCACAAACATACAATCCAAAAAGAGCCCGATCTACATATTATAACTTTGCTACTCTACAAAACCCGCCAAATAGCCACACAAATATTTTCCAAAAATAGCCCAATACTTTTTTGTTCTATGTGAGTGAGGGAGACAAATGGCAGAACTGTCTGTAGAGAGCATGCCTCCCCCAGAGTTGAAAGAGTGACAGAGCCAAAATCAAGGGACGTTCTAGCCAAAATGCCTGGATACACGGAGTTTGAAGCAATTTAGGTCATAGGAAGAGGGAAATACTGATTCTAGGAGAGAGATCCAGAGCTCAGCTGTTGAATAGAAGAAAGATTGAGAATAACGTTTCACTCTAGGGTTGGAGAGTTGCACAGAGTAGGGGTGGGATTGTGTGGCGAAACGAGTGCTACGTGCTCTACGAAGAGTAAGAGATGCAAACTTGAGGCCCTTTTTAAATCTTCTATCAGCTTAACCCCTTGAGGATTATGACGTGTTTTGACAGTTTATTCTGGGTATTAATAGACGATTATATTCAGCTTAGTAAGAACTTGTGGGAGCAAATGAGTTAATTGCGAGAAATTTTACCTCTTTGATTCCTAGAGATCCTTCCTAAATTGCATAAAATCGTCTAATGATAGCCAGAATAACCTCATTAGTTTAGCGATTATAATTATATTTTGCCAAATTTGCCCAACTCAGGTGTAGATGTTTTTCCAAGCTGGCGATACAGTTGGGGGCTCACCCTAAACTGAGCTTGGCCGCGGAGCTGGCCTCCGTGACATTGCCCTTTTAATCCTGTGGTCGGTAGTTCGGGAGAGTTATCCAGCCTAGTACGGTAGCGCTAATAAGTCATGTCTCAGCTGTCATTACGTTTGGCTCGCTCTGTGCTGTATAATGTCTGTCAGTTGTTGAATAGGGTGCGTAAGTGTAGGAACATGTGTGTTTATCTCACTCGAAACGAATATAATATCAAGTTTTATATATTGCTGATACCAATTATTGACCAAAACATAATTGGTGCCGAGAAATAACTTATTAGGCCGATTGTACAGTCGGCCTAATAAGTTATTTTTCGGCACCAATTATGTATTGATGAATAATTGGTATCAGCAATATTTACATATGAGTTCTTCTTTTATAGTGAGATATACTTTACACACATGTTCCTATACTTACCTACCCTATTCAACATCTGACATACATTAATACAACACAGGGCAAGCCAAACGTAATGATAGCTGAGACATGGCTTATTAGCGCGACCGTACAGTCGGCCAAAGAAACGATGTCGCAGCACCAAGTATATTTCGATCAATAATTGGTGTCAGCACTATATAAACATTAATTAATCATTTCGAGTGAGATATACAAACACGTTCCTACCTTTACACACCCTATTCAACATCCAACAGACATTAATACAGCAAACAGCGAGCAAAACGTTTATGACAGCGGAGACACGACTTATTTGGCCAACTGTACACTCGGATGTCATAGTCTCTAGCCCAGTCGTAGATATTCATGGACTTCACCTATTTCTAAATATGGAAGTACTGTATATCTCTGGAAGCGAATTTAGGAATATAATTGTCTATATATTAACTACAAAACTAGATATACAATTTATTGAAAAGCAAGTTTTATCGAAAAATCATTGAATAAAAAAAAGCATGCGGGGTCCACGATTTTTATTTTTATTTTTTTATTTTTTATGAGTGGGCTAGAGACAAGACATCCGAATGTATACAAGCACTGTTCCCAATTATCCATGTTTACTTCCCGAATTGACCAATTGCGAGTTTCAGGCTATAAGGAAATTGGATCCGTAATCATTGATGAAAAACAGAAATGGAACATTGATGTAGGTTTCTGATGGATAGAAAATATGTTGCATTTGATAGTATGTGTGTTTATATACAATATGTTGCATTTGATAGTATGTGTGTTTATATACAATATGTTGCATTTGATAGTATGTGTGTCTATATACAATATGTTGCATTTGATAGTATGTGTGTTTATATACAATATGTTGCATTTGATAGTATGTGTGTTTATATACAATATGTTGCATTTGATAGTATGTGTGTTTATATACAATATGTTGCATTTGATAGTATGTGTGTTTATATACAATATGTTGCATTTGATAGTATGTGTGTTTATATACAATATGTTGCATTTGATAGTATGTGTGTTTATATACAATACAACCTTAGTTTACCTGGTTATTCTGTTTAAGGGGGTAGTACTCACGTTTTCTGGACTCCCTTCTCCCTCATGTTAACATATTAGTGTTTTAGTTTTTAAGACGTTCGTTCCTTTAGTTTGGCGATTTTGAGACCTTTTGCCTCATTTTTGTATCAATGCTAAGACCTTTCGCGCCCTTTAGGTGTCAATTTATTCCTGGCGAGCGATAGCGAGCCTCTAATTTTAGAAAGAACCGGCCTTCGGCCGGGACATTTGTCTACCGAAAAATGCACACATGCTCTAGGGGCGTTTTTCTAAGCTTGATGGAGGTCTAGCGATGAAACTAAAAATAAATAAATAAATAAATATATAGACAAAAAATCGGGCACTACCCCCTTAATAACGACGTCTACATCTCCAACTTCTTTATAGCCCGAAACTCGCAAGTGGTCAGACCACTTGCGAGTTTCGTTCTATAAGGAAGTTGGAACTGTAGACATCGATAATTAACAGAATCATCACCTAAATTGCGGTTGTAGTGCTTATGTAAATACATAAAACCCAATTCAACAGACTTTTTATTCATTAGAAACTTACATTATTATTGTATTTCTGTTTAATATCGATGTTTATGGCTCCAACTTCCTTATAGCCTGAAACTCGCAAGTGGTCAATTGAACTGTCCATTAACCCCTTCTGTACCGGCGACGTCATTTTTAAAGTTGATTCTAGCTATATGTAGACGATTGTGTGCTGTTTAACCCTCTGAGTACCAGAGACGTGTGTCATCTTTTATTCTAGCTATATTTAGACGATGATATGCAGCTTAGGAAGGAAGGGTTGGTTGAGATAGTTGGCAGCCATATTATTGCTAAAGGTCCTTCCTAATCTGAATACAATCGTCTAAGAGTTGCCAAAATATAATGAAAGGGACATCATCGGTACTGTAGGGGTTAAGAAGGGTATGTGGTAGTAAAAAGGGTTAAGGGAGATAGTTCAAAGCCTGTTAATTGCTGGAGGCCCTTTTGAAACTGAATATAATCGTTTAATAGTAGCCAGAATATGATGAAGAGGATGTCACCGGTACTGAAGGGGTTAACTCCAGCTTCCCTTTTAAGGGGGTATTACTCGCTTTTTCTGGACCCCCTTCTCCCTCATATTTAGCATATTAGTTTTGAGGTTTTAAGACGTTCGTTCCGTTAGTTTGGCGATTTTGAGACATTTGGCCACAT
Organism: Paralithodes platypus; assembly: GCA_032716605.1. NCBI lineage: Eukaryota > Metazoa > Arthropoda > Malacostraca > Decapoda > Lithodidae > Paralithodes > Paralithodes platypus. The sequence goes on along the minus strand of CM064512.1, from coordinate 52,904,434 downwards.
TTTGTTATCAATATTAAGACCTTTCGTGCCCTTTAGGTATCGATGTTTTCCTGGCGAGCGAAAGCGAGCCTCTAACTTTAGATAGAGGACATTTTTCTGCCGAAAAATGTACAAATTTGTCTTGAAAAGGGGTCTAGGGGGTATTTTTCTAAGCTTGATGGAGGTCTAGCGAGGAAACTCAAAAATAAATTAATAAATATATATACTATATATACTGTATATATATACCAAAAACAAAGCACTTGCCCCTTTATGCTAAGAGAACTAAGGCATACGATATATAGGGGAAGGATTTATTTATTGGTCGATTTATTTACTTTTATTTTTTTTAGTTTCCTCCCTAGACCTCCATCAAGGTAAACAAAAATCATCCCCACGATCCCTCTTCTGGATAAGTGTTTACATATTTTGGTAGAAGTGTGTCCCCTCCTATATTACAGGCTCGCTATCACTCACCAGGAATTAATGACACCTAAATGGCACGAAAGGTCTTGATATTCACAAAGAAATGGGGTGAACATTCTTAAAATTGCCAAACTAATTAGCCGAAAGTCTAAAAATCCGAAAACTAACGGGGCTAAACATGAGAGAGGAGGGGGGTCCAGCAAAACCAGCCAAGCCCAGATATCGAACCCGGGACAATTCGGTTGCAAGTCTACCGCGCTACCATTGCACAACAGTTCACCCTACAACAACGTAAGGGGGTTCACCGACTTTTGTTTATCTTTCTCTCCTTCTCTCTCTTTCTCTGGCTTGTATTCTTTCAGCCCCATTCAGCCAACCGTTTTAAGACGCTTATCCCCATACAGGTGTCGATTTCGTCCTGGCGAGCGATAGCGAGCCATCATTGTATGGAGAAATCCGGCTTCGCCGGAGACATTTGTCTATCGAAAAATGTACAAATTTAGCTTGCTGTCAAAACAAAAATATTTGTATGCTGGCTCGCTACCGCTCGCCAGGAAAATATTGACACTTGGATGGCGGTAAACGTCTTAAAACAGTAGGTTGAATGGGGCCGAATGGATAAAAGCCAAAGAGAGAGGGAGAGAAAGAGAAAAAGAGCAAGGTGGGCTCCCTTAACCCGTACAGTACCGTTGACGTCCCTTGTACTTGATATCAGCTACGTTTAGTGGATTTTATGAAGCTTAGGAACTATATATATTTGCTAATAGCATTAATTGAGATAGTCTGTAGCCTCTTACTTGATAGACGTTCTTCCTAAGCTGAACAAAATCGTCTAATAGCTACCGGAATAGGGCATTGATAGGGTTAATAGAATAACTTTGGGTATGACTTTTTCCAATTACAAAATGTACATATTTAGCTTGAGTGGAGGTCTGGGGGCAAAACTTTCTAAATTTTTCAGAAATGGTTCTCAAAACTAGCACTATTGTGAGATAATATTTGTACCTTGGCAACCCTGCACTGACTCACACACACACACACATTCACTCACACACCCACATATGCACCCACACATTCACTCACTCACATATACGGTACACTCACACATTCATACATACACCCACACGTCACACACATACACCCACCCACACACACATTCACTCACTCACACTCACACATACACCCACACACTCACACCCAGTAATTTACACACAAATACATTCACACGTACGCACTAACACACACACACACACACACACACACACACACACACACTAATAATAATTCCTCCAAGTAGGAATTGTCCATCTCCTTAATATACAGTATATATACTTCATCACGCTGTGGTGGAGTAGGTTAAGGGGAGTTTTGGTTTTACTGGACCTCTTCTCCCTCATGTTTAGCCCCATTAGTTTGGCGATTTCAAGATCTTTTGTGCCATTTAGGTGTCGATGTTTTCCTGGAGAGCGAAGAGAGTCTGTAATTTAAGAGGAAGCGGCCTTCGGCTGGGACAATTTTCTACCGAAAAAATGTACAAATGTATCTAGAAGGGGATCCTGGGGGTATTTTTGAAAGATTGAAAGAAGTCTTAGAAGGAAAAAAATAATTATATATGAATAAATTAAGATATATACTGTATATATATATATATATATATATATATATATATATATATATATATATATATATATATATACATGGTGATTCAGTAACCCTTTTCATAAATTTAATGGCAAATTCGGGAGACAAAAATAAGACTAATTTACTCTATGACCCTTAGGGCGAGTCTTTGATATGATGGAGATATTACACCTTTAAAGTTTCGATAGATAGAAAAGAAAAAAATCTAAGGAGTGAGAATGAAAATGTCGTTGCTAACTGGCAGGGTAGCGTAACCAAGACTTGGTATCAAAATGGCTGCATACGGTAGCTGGATGCAGTTCGTTTCGCAATTTACAAAGGTACATTACTACTGTATTTGTATTATCATCATCATTATTATTAATAATCATTGTATTAGTAGTAGTAGTAGCAAGGGGAGAAGCAGGCGGCGGAGGATAAGTAAGAGGAAGAGGAGGAGGAGTAAGTGGTGGAAGAGGGGTAAGTGGAGGAGGAGGGATCTTCCTGCCGACTTTGAGCTTTGATACTCCGCTCCTCTTAATGAAGCTTGAATCAATCTGTACATGAATCTAAAGATTGTTTCTTTGCTTACACGTGGTATGTAAATGGTTGCATATGGTAGCAGTTGTCTCAATGCTCAAAAGAACATTAGCATTTTATCACCATCATCATAATTAATACTCTACATTTTGATACCAAGTCTTGGTTACGCTACCCTGCCAGTTAGCAACGACATTTTCATTCTCACTCCTTAGATTTTTTTCTTTTCTATCTATCGATAACTTTAAAGGTGTAATATCTCCATCATATCAAAGACTCACCCTAAGGGTCATAGAGTAAATTAGTCTTATTTTTGTCTCCCGAATTTGCCATTAAATTTATGAAAATGGTTACTGAATCACCCTGTATATATATATATATATATATATATATATATATATATATATATATATATATATTATATACAGTATATATACAGTATATATATATATATATATATATATATATATATATATATATATATATATATATATATATATATATATATATATATATATATATATATATATATATATATATATATATATATATATATATATGTATTTCTTCATTTATTCATATATAATTATTTGTTTCCTCCTAAGACTTCTATCAATCTTTCACAAATACCTCCATGATCCCCTTCTAGATATATTTGTACATTTTTCGGTAGAGAAATGTCCCGGCCGAAGGCCGGTTCTTCCAACATTACAGGCTCACTATCGTTCAGCAGAGAAAAAATCGACACCTAAATAGCACGAAAGGTCTAAATATTGACGAAGAAATGGGGCGAAAGGTTTTAAAATTGACTAAGTAATGCGGCAAACATCTTAACACCTGAAAACTAATGGGGCTAAACATGAGGGAGAAAGTGGTCCAGAAAACCGTCCCATCCCCCCTTAAAGAGTGGGGTTTCATTACTCAGTTGTTAAATCAAAGAAAAGCAAAGAATAAATCTGATGGAATAATATTAGGCGTGAAAGGAGAATTATAGATGCAACATAACCGTATTATTACCGATAGTGAAGTTATATTACCAACCCAAATTAATAGGCAATTTTTCAAATGTGATAAGGATATTATCTGGAGTGCAGTATACTTTCCGCCATTTAATCTTCGTAGCGCAATGGATAAATGCACTGAATATCGGTGTGAGCATCCTAGGTTTGAATCCCTGGACTGCCACATGTATTTGTTGATTTCATTAATTAAGTTTAGGAGTAAAGTCGGTTGGTGGAGGTAACATAATAATAAGTATGCTAGGATTGAACATTTTGATGAAATAGAAAATCTAATGGTAATTGTTTTCCCTGTGGCAGCCAAGAGTTTTAACACATACCGTATATATATATATATATATATATATATATATATATATATATACAGTATATGTATATATACTATATACTTTATATATATATATATATACTGTATATGTATATATATATATATATATATATATATATATATATATATACTGTACAGATATATATATATCCATTTTTGTCTTTGATATACGGTGCTGTTCTACAGTAAGGATTACAGAAAATTAGTATTTACCCTATATCTAACAATCTATATGCTAAACACGGCCCCCACTTGTGGGGAGGGCTATGAAGATCAGGGAAAATGTAGGGTTAAAGAGGAAACAAAGGGAAAAATAAGCTCTATTTGGCAATAACCGTTTGCCGTGGGATGCAGAATTAGTTGAGGGGGGGGGGGGGAGCAAAACCCCCTCAACCCCCCTGGACTTATTTACATCCTCATATACTTTAACAGTAGGGGGTCAAAACTCCCTTATAGTATATTTGCGACTGTACAGACATATATGTCAAAGTATCATGTCCTATGACACTTCGTAGGCCACACAAAAATCGATGGGTCTCGCGGGTGTCAGGCCGTAAAAAAAATACCCCAAAACGGACTTGTGTGTTTTGAACCATATATTATGTGACATTTCTGGTATCTATGAATAGATAGCTGGTGCCACAAATGATAGAGTTTGGCATTCCTTTTCTTAGGTTTTCTGTGGATAATTGCCAAGATGGGGGTAGTTATGGTAGTAAGTTGCTTTGAGTTTGTCAAATTAAATCCTTATGTATTTTCAATGGGCGTGTTAGTGAAGATTATATGGTTGGGAAAGCAACAACTACTCAAAATTCCGTAATTGATTACATAATAGACTCACCGTATACAGTTAGTTTAACGTATACATTTAGAGTTTGTGACTATGATCCATTATTTTCGGACAAGTACTGCGCATTGGAGTTAATAATTAATATACCTGGAGTGACAACTCTAGGGAGAAAAAAAATATGTAATGATAACGTTAATAAGAGCGAAAGTAATGTACCGGGAATGTGGATCAAAGAGCAAGCAAATGAATACATTAGCAAAATTGACAAGGATAAAATAAAGTGGATTATCGAACACGGCGAAAACTTATCAGTTGATGAAATAAAGTATAAGATAACATTTATCCTAATCAATCCAGCAATTCAGGTATATCAAAAGACGAAAAAAGTGAATTATGTTATAAAAAAAGAGTACTAAAACTGATGTATGGTACAACAAAGAGTGTCGGGTGAAAATACAAGTTTATCATAGAACAAAGCATAGGCATAACAAATTAAGGAATGATGAGACAAAATTAGATATGGTAAACAAGAGTAATGCATGTAAAGCAGTGATCAGGAAAGCTCAGAAAACAAAAAGAAAATCATTAGTGAAGAAAATCAGACAGGCTAAAACAAAAGACCCAAAATTGTATTGGAAGCTATTATAAAACAATAAGAATGAAGGGTAAAATTCCAGTTTCACACCGGGGACAATTTTTACAAGTATTATATATTTGTTCTACTTGTTTTTGTTTTTTTAGGTGTGTTATTTTATGAACCCTGTCGGAAATTGTAAACAAACGAACATTATCCATCAATCTTAAGACACCAAAACACAAAAAATATTCGCAAACATGTGATCACGTTCTTGGCTATTTTGACTACCGTGGGATACAATAATAGGTTGTCACGCCCCCATTACTTATTGTCATCATCATATATATTGCCAGGAGGCAAATAACAGAACAAACTAGCATATCAAACTACAGTTATTCCCACAACACAATCCCAGGCATCTGGAAGCATGGTGTCATCATTACATTCCCCAAACCCAACAAAGACCCCACGCTACCTTCCTCCTCACACCGCCCTATCACACTCCTTTGCACCCCCTCCAAAGTCATAGAACGCCTTGTACTACAACTGACCACACACGCTCTACTCCTAGCTCCAACACAACATGGCTTCAGGCCACTGCACTCCACAAACACTCTACTTACAGACCTTACACAAAGAGCTATTGACGGCATCAACTCAGCCAGACCACCACACAGATTACTACTTTCCACACTCAACATTAGTAAAGCCTTTGATGCCATCCCCGCCACAACCTAACAAAACAAAATCTACGACACAAACATGCACAACAACACAAAAAGGTGGCTGGCCAACTTCCTAGCAGGCAGATGTGCTCACGTATCTTTTGCCGGTCAGTCATCTAGCATCAGAAATTTTCCAAACGGAGTCCAACAAGGATCCGTCCTGTCACCAGCACTCTTCAATCTGTACATGCATGATATAACTACACCCCATACACCCCAAATAAACATAGTCTCCTAAGCAGACGACATAACACTCACATGCACGCACCAAAACCCAGACACAGCAACACGTCTCCTTCAACCCTATCAACACATTACATGACTGGTGCACTACAAACAAACTCAATTTAGCCCCAGCCAAATCCACTGCAACGCTCCTCACAAGCTGGACAGCAGAACACAAATATACCCCGCAACTCACCATAAACAACACACCCCTAACACACACACATTCACCCAAAATCCTAGGAGTAACATATGATACTCTAATGACATTCAGACAGCATACCACAAATATGAAAAATAAACTGACACCCAGACTTAACACCCTCAGGTCACTTGCCCACACACAATTTGGACACAACAAAAAAGCCACCACCACAGATTACAAACAATACATAAGATCAGTGATGGAATATGCAAGCCCTGCCTGGGCTTCTAACCTAGCTGAAACACATCACAAGACCTTACAAACTATTCAAAATAAAGCCCTAAAAATCATCACAGGCTGCACAGCTACTACACCTACAGATCAACTACATCAAGAAACCAAAGTCCTCAAAGTCAAAGACCATCTGGACATGAGAGGCACTCAATTCCTGGCTGCAGCCTCCACAAACCAACACCACCCACTACACTACATAGCAACACACCCACAGACACCAAGCAGTATCAAAACAATACCCAGCACACGGTATCACACACAAATACTGTCTTCTCTCCCACCCTGCTCACCCCAAACCAGCTTCCAGAAACACATTCACACTCATATCTCTCGCCGTTACATCCAACCATCCAATCACTCATAGACAACACACAGCTACAGGCACGACCTCCCGAAATCCATCCTTCTGAATCCACCCTTCCTCGCGAGGGAGGACAGAGTCCACCTGGCCAGGCTGAGATGCGGGCACCATCCAGCTCTTCTGAGCTATCAAAAGTGACTGGATGTCTCCGTCGACGACGCTTGCCTGGGATGTAACACAGCACCCCATACCATAAACAGATCATAGAAGACTGTATTTCACACAATCAATTACGTCAACAACACAATCTACACTCCTTGAGAGCTCTGTGGGAAAGCCCGACCGTGGCCATGGCCTTCCTTAGGAACTCAGGGCTGTTCTGCCAGGCAGCTTAAGGAACGACAAAAACAACAACAACAAACAAAAACAAAAACAAAACCACGAGCGTACGACTTATGTAAACATGACGACCATAGCCCGATACTGCATCCTTGCCGATTTTTTTTTAGTGATTTAGGGAGTATAATATAATTAATTACCGACGGTTTGGACATATATGCCAATGAAGTACATGATATAACTAATATATAAACCTAAATAATAGATCATATGTTCGACCAGGTATAAAACTAGCATAATGCCGAAAGGAGATATCCCAGTATTTATGTGTGAATTATACAATAATTTTATACCGTTATCATCAACCAGTTTTGACAGTGACCGGGAACTGCCAGACGTAATCGCACCAATGGTGGACACCAGTGAACTTACCATGGATTTTAATGCTTAAGAGATAGGTGATTGCATTATGAAATTAAAAACAACAAATCAGCGGGTATTGATCTAATAGTGAATGAATACATACAAAAGTACTAAAGATATCATGCTGTTCCTCTGTGTTAAGTTATTTAATGAAGTTTTGCATAGTGAACAAATGCCTCACGATTGGTTATTGGAGTAATTATTCCTATTTATATATGTAAAGGAGATAGGAAAGATGCGAATAAATACAGAGGAATAACCTTGTTAAGTTGCCTGGGGAAATTATTTACTTCTGTAATAAATTATAGACTCTGTAAATGTTGTGAAAACAATGATGTAATTAGGGAATTGCAAGCGGGTATTTCGACAAGGTTACTCAACAATGGATCACACTGTTCTGCTGAAAGGTCTAATACATAATATGTGTTCTGCTGAAAGGTCTAATACATAATATGTGTTCTGCTGAAAGGTCTAATACATAATATGTGTTCTGCTGAAAGGTCTAATACATAATATGTGTTCTGCTGAAAGGTCTAATACATAATATGTGTTCTGCTGAAAGGTCTAATACATAATATGTGTTCTGCTGAAAGGTCTAATACATAATATGTGTTTCAGGAAGAGAAAAATATATTGTATATTTGTAGGCTATAGGAAAGCGTTTGATATGGTATGGAGAGATGCGTTATGGTATAAAATGATCGGGCATGGAATATGTGGTAAAATCCTAAAGGTTATACAAAGTATGTACACAAATATAAAATCGTGTGTTGCGGTGGATGACGAGAAATCTGACTCTTTTTGTTAGCCTTAATGGTGTTAGACAGGGGGAAAATTTGTCGCCATTGTTGTTTTCATTATGTGTTACTGATTTAGAAACTAGTATGTTAAACAATAACAGTAAATATTTGGATCTAGACGATGAATACGTTAATAAAATGTTACGAATATTTATATTTATGTACGCAGATGACACTAATATTCTGGTAAATAGTGTAGTTAATACAAAATGTGCTATGAATGACTTGCAGACATATTGTGAAAAGTGGTAATTACAGATAAATTGTACCAAGACTAATATTATATATTTTGGAAGTCATAAATACATTCCGAACTGTGAATATAAATTATGTAATGAGCGTATTGAAATAGTAGATTCATACACATATCTAGGTATCAATTTTCACTATAATGCTAACCTAAATAAATCACAACTAGAACTAATAAAACAAGCATCAAGGGCCATGTATAATTTAGTAAGCAAAGGCAGGAGACTCGACCCTTCCCATAGATATATTAATGTAACTGTTCTCTTCCATGGTTATTCCTATTCCTACATACGGATGTGAGGGATATAGTATATGTAAAGAACCTGAAAAATTACATTTAACATTTTTGAAAGTTATAATGAACGTTAAAGTAAACACGTGTAATACTGTCCTATATGGGGAAACGGGTTCGTATCCTATATAATTATATCCTAATATACACACGAATGATTGGATTTTGGTGTCGCATTTTCTAGGGTAAAACAAACAAATTATGCCATATATGGTATATTTGCATTTATAAAATGAACTATGAAGGTAGTTATGAATGGCCATGGCTGAATCAGATAAGGAATATTCTAAACACGTATGGTTACAGTAATGTCTAGGAAACTCAGAGTCGTCATATCAACCCGGTTTGTCTAGAAAAGGCAATCAATAGACGTCTCAGAGATCAGTGGATTCAGAAATGGTGCAGCGAACTGAATAATAAAACTTCATGCTCAACTTATAAACTATACAAAGGCATATACGAATATGAAACATATTTGTCTCTGAACAGGGAGACTCGTTGTACTATAATGAGATTTAGAACAAACAGATTACCAATTGTCACAGGTCGATATAATAACACCCCAAGAGAAAATAGAAAATGCACTCTCTGTAATCTCAATGTCCTTGGTGATGAATATCATGCGGTGCTTGAATGCTCTAATAAAAAAGTTGTTAGGTATAGAAATATATATATTCCAAAGTATTACTTAACTAGACCAAACATTCATAAATTATGCAAACTAGTAGGAGATAAAACAACTTAAATACAATCAAATCTGTCTTTGTTCTTAAAAATAATATTCTCATTGTAACGTTAACTCTTTTCAAAGGGTCAATAGGGAATACAATTTACAGGGAAATTGGTGTAGATTTAAATTAGTTTTGGTGTCTCAGTATATTTCAATGATTATATTATGTGCATTTACTATTATTTTCCTCATGCTTAATTAGCATGGTTTGTATTGTATTTTGAGTGTTAGTGAATATGTGTAACACAAGAAATGTATGCAATTGTGCTCCATACTTTTTATATAAAAGTCTGAGCTTAATAAATGTATTATTATTATATATTATATATTAATTTCCTCTTTATGAAACACACACACGCACGCACACGCACACACACACACACACACACACGCACATACACACACACACACGCACCCAAACACATATACACACACACACACACCTACCAAGACGCCCTTCAAACTACAACACTGCCCCCAAAGCTAAATATGTACATGTTTCGGTAGAAACGTGTCCCGGTCAATGGCTGGTTTCACTCAAAATGCAGGCACGTTATCGCTTACTTAGACAAAAATCGACACCAGAATGGATTGAATCGTCTTATAATCGCCAAACAAGTTATATGAAGCGTCTCAGAATCTCCAAAGTAATGTAGAGAAACAGGGAGGGTCTAAAAGTATAAAAGGCAACAACAACACAAGTGCTATTTAAGGCCGCCAATTGGCTTAATTTACCATAATTAAGGGGGGACTGGCCGGTTTTTCTGGCCCCCCTTCTCTGTCGTGTTTAGCCCCATTGCTTTTTAGATTTTATGACGTTCGGCCCATTGGTTTGGCGATTTTAAGACTTATGCCCCATTTCTTTGTCAATATTAAGACCTTTCGTGCCATTTAGGTGTCGATTCTTTTCTGGCAAGCGAGAGCGAGCCTGCAATTTTAAGAGTATCCGGCCTTCTGCCGAGACATTTTTCTACCGAAAAAGTGTACACATTTATCAAGGGGGTATAATTTTAAGCTTGGTAAAGTTCTAGGGAATAAACTAAAAACCTCCCCTTAAGGCCGTCAATTGACTTAATTCACCACAATTAAAGCCAGTTTCACACGAATTCCATTATTCCGGCAACAGTTAGCCTCAACACTGATCTGGCAGCTTATTAGGCCAACTTTTACAATGACTCCAATGCCTTCATTCCTCAGTTATCAGTCTAGTTTCCGATACCAGTGCAGAAGATCCCAGAAATGTTGTTGGAAATATTCTAAGCATATAAAGTTGGCGATAAAAACGCTCGTGTATTACCGGTGTGTTAATGTTTTGACCTTCCCCGCTACTTACCCTATAGTAACAGTGATCGGCCAACCTCTGCCATCTTGGTACCACTGGTGCTGTTATCCTCTATTTACACGCAAATATCTCCATACCCGTAATAAACATTTAGGATTACTGGTACAGAATATATAATTTGGTCATTGGATATTCATTAGTCATGATAAACAATATATATATATATATATATATATATATACAGTATATATATAATACATATATATATATATATATATATATATATATATAGTATATATATATATATATATATATATATATATATGTATATACAGTATATTATATATATATATATATACCGTATATATATATATATATATATATATATCTTTTATTGTTAATTGAAGCACCAAAATGGCCGCCAATGAAAATGATGGCCAATCTCTCTTACAACAGGATCTCTATTCCCCTTGAACGCTAAGATTGCCATACACTGGCCTCACATTTATTTTGTATTTGTGCTACGTGAATAAGGGAGACAAAAGGCAGAACTGCCTGCAGCAAGTGCCTCTCCCACACCATTATTTCTTTATATATATATATCATGAACAATAGATTCATGATTGGCTTTGTTCAGTGTTTCGATTACACAGATTATTATTCATTGTAGCATTAGAGTTCCAAAGATTTTGATTCATTGTTTCGATCTGTTAATCTATTTTTGCTGTAATCTTAGTTATGAGTGTTTCATGCAAATTAGCTGACGTAGGTAAAATAGTTTCTGATTGGTCATTGATATCTTGATGTGTTTTCTTCCAGCAAAGGAAGGATTGAGAAGACAGTTTAGGGTCAGATATCACTTGCAGTGGAGGTGGTTGGGAGCTGCCGCCATTACCCTGGGGTCACAGGGTCAGTTGGATTTACTACCCGTCCAAGCTACCGCGCCAGTGGAAACTTGATGATAATTGGGATAACATAATTTAGTTAATGTTGTCCGGTATTTATTTATTTTTTATTTTTGTATTGGTGACTGTGACAGGGTGATGCGGTACCCGGCCATGCCCATCGTAAGTGGTGTATGTTTTTAGCTAGGTTAGCATAGGAATATTATATCAGTTAATTTAGTTTTCATAAGTCAATTTTGATAACTGTTGATATTAAAGTATTGGACTGACGCCACCTTTAGTAATGTTATTCTTTTATGTTGATCATGTAATAGATTAACTTTGCTTTAACTATTAATTGGATAGATTGAACATTAAAAGGATCAAGTACTTAAGAACTCTTACTAGCTTGATGACCTATGTTTATGGATAGTGAAAAGATAAGTAAATATTTGTATATTTGATTGTTTGACTTTAACTTGATTCTCTGGTTTACTTAAGAAATAGATATAACTTGCTTGACTTTATACTTGATTGTTGACTTTAACTTGATTATCTTGGTTGCTCAAGTAATATATGAAACTTGTTTAACTTTATATATTTGATTGGTGGTTTGTAATTGATACCTTTAAAGGTTTAAGTAGGTGCGAGCTTCTACAAGCTTGACTTCATATACTGTATATATAAAATATAGCTAGATTCTTAAATAATTGTTTGTTTGTATATATGTTGCTTGTTCATTAAGATAAGAATTGTTTGTTTGTGTATTTCTCTCCTGTCAAATGATTTGGGTATGGTATACTAAGAATTTGGGTATGGTATACTAAGAATTTTTTGGATAGAATTTGCTTATCAATAGATAGTAAGTATAGATATTTAGTTGATTTATAGACAAATATATTCATAAATTCGGTTCCAAAAATATACCTCCATAATTAGAAATATGCAAACTTCACGGATTTGTATGAGTGGGCTAGCGACTATGGTATCCGAGAGTACATAAGATCATTGGTTATATTGATAGTGATTTGCGCTGAAGCCCTTATATTATATAGCTTTATTATTACTATTATACCTTTAAAAGGGTAAATATCGTGGACACTTTAATTAACCTTTTCGTACCCATTATTGTTGACATTGCAAGGAAGAATTCACACCAAGGATTTCCCGTAACTTGTGAGGATTCTTCTTGTTTTTGCCATTTTTGAGCAATATATTTTAGATAGTCCCCCAGGCTAGCAAAAACGCATTCCAAGACATCCTTCAAACAACAAAAAACCCACCCAGCCCCCTTGAAGCTATATCTTTATATTTTTCGCTGGTAAAATGTAGTCTCAATATCGCTCGTCCAGAAGAAAAAAAATCGACACCTGAATGGCGTGAAGCGTCTTAGTATCGTCAAACTAATGAGCTCAAAGGTATCATTATCTCCAAACTAATGGAGTGAAATAAGGGGGGTCCAAAAGGACCCCCCCCTCGGACCAGATAGTGTTAAACTGAGTGACTCACTGTCAGTTTCTACATATCATCTTTCACTATGCAGCAATTATCTCTTGTGTGTGATTTATATATTGTTTTTATTATAATCAGGCCAAAAATCATGAACTTTAGTCTCTGTAACTCAAAAAAAAAGTAGAGCAGATGGGAGATAAATGTGCATACCTAATTTGTATCTTAAAGCTTCTAATCTTGTACAGTTGTATTATATATAAGCATAAATAGCAAACATAATAATAGAATAGCAGATGCAAGTCACCGATACAAGTAGCTGATAAACTTTCACCCTAGTTTTATATATGTTGCTATCTCCTCCATCTCCTGCTTTAGTTCTGGTCTATGCCAATATATACAATATGCATATATATATATATATATATATATATATATATATATATATATATATATATATATATATATATATATATATATATATATATATATATATATATTAAGGCATATGAAGTTAGAGGAAATGGCAATTTCAACATTTTATTTTATTTTTATATTCAATTTCTCAATTAGTCTAAATTGAATAATATACTCACGAATTTTGAAATTGCCATTTCCTTTAACCTCGTATGCTTTAATGAAAAAATCCTTCCTGGCTACACAAACCTCATATATATATATATATATATATATATATATATATATATATATATATATATATACTGTAAATATATATTGTATATGACACCCCCAGTATCCGCGGTTCTCCCGGCAGTGAGGATCAGGCAGCTGCCATCAACGCGACCTGTTTCCGACTCCCCTCCCACTCCCTCGTCAAACCAGGAATTTTGGACGCAAAGTTCCTGGTCCTTGTCCCCGGTGTCATCTAAGGAATCTGTTGCAACCCATGATAGGACCTGCCCCCCCCCCCCCCCCTCACCCTCGGCAGAAGTTGCTATCACCATAGAGCTCTCTCTCCCTCTCATGTCCCTGAGGCAGGAAATCCTTGCATGTACCCTGACAAACGCACGCCCACGCTGCCCACACCAAACCAAGGGGCAGAGCGGAAAGAAGAGGAAATCAAGGGAGACGATTAGCCAGCTCGAATCACTCAACCTTCCACCTTACCTGTTTTGAGAAAACCCAGATTCAGGATCAAAGGGAAAAGACTGATGCATGCCATGTGCCCCTGATTGGTCAGTTAGGCATACCACCAATGCATGATCCTGGACAGGGTTATATATATATAACCCAAAATCCTCCTCACAAGGCAGATGGTGATATGCTCTCCACAAGCCTCTGCCTGTTCCTCCCACTACCCTTGCTACAGCAATGCCTCTCCTAGATATTGGTCCTGACCCTTGGTACGCTTCTGAAAAGAAAAACACAAATTAAACACTGGTCCCCGTCAGTCCAAGAGTCTGGAGGTGGACATCGCCCCGGAGTGTAGAGAACTACAAAAATTAAAGACGTTAATCACCTTAGGCTCAAATACCTACTTTACACAAATGAGCGAACATTGGAAAGCCGAATTGCCGAGGATTTTACAAGAGTGGAAGTCCTGTGTCTCAGACAACTGATAAAATTAGGAGGTATCCAAAAGTCTGTCTGAAGTGTGGTAGGCCAACGCTTGTGCTGTCCAAGGTATGCTGCAATTTGGCAAGCCAATGCTTGTGTTACCTAAGTCCGCCTGAAGTGGGTTTGGCCAAGCTTGTGTTGCCCGAGATCGAGTTTAGGAGTAAAGTTGGTTAGTGGAAAGAACATAATAATTATTTCTGGTTCAGTAGTAGTTTATCAAGAGGCCTTCCCTAGGGTTAAGCGCCCCATTAATTACCGTTTACATTTACATATTCATAACCTCCGATAGGGCAGTTGAAATGATTGTACATGCTAAGATTGGTATGCAGGATTCGAAACTGCATAATAAATCGTAGGCTTGTGCAGCATTCTTTAACTGTCTTCGTGGTGCAATACATAAATGTGTTGAATTTCGGTGTGAGCGTCCTGGGTTCGAATCCCCGGACTGCCACATGTGTTATTTAATTTCATTAATCGAGTTTAGGAGTAAAGTTGGTTAGTGGAGAGAACATAATAAATATAGGCTATTCTGTACACGCTGATGCTAAATAATATGCTTATAAATTATAGTGTACTGATTTTCTTAAGATTATTGATTTGTATCATTTTTGATATGTGATTAGAGACAGCATTGTATTTTTTAGTATTTGCAATGTATTACATGTTATATTCAGTAAATTATTATAGAAATCAGTAGTACAACTCTCATATGATTTTAAGGTAGTTTACTTACAATAAATTGTATAATTATTTAGGCGGGTAACTATACATCTAGGAGGTTGAAGCAATGTGACTTCCTGGTCTTGTTCTACCCATGTCAGACTTTGCTAGACCTTACTCATGCACTTTTGAGTTCACCAGGCACTGTCCACGTGAAACGGAGTTTTCCACAGCTCAGTGGGAGGTGTGGGGAGAAAGGTAGATAGGTGTTTGAGAGAGGTTTTGACTACACTTAGATAGAGGACGTGGGCACGATAATAGGCCCCGGAGATTTTCCTCCCGACATTGGGGAAATTTTCCTTGTAATATTTTACTCATCATTTAAACAGAATAAATATCCTGTGGCTGGATTAAAAGTTTCTTTTGCCCTAAATATATGTGGTAAAGGTGGTGGCAGCATTTACTATTACTTAAATAACAATAGAATAATAAAGGAGGTAAACCAGAGGTTACATTCAACCAGAGAATCTACCAGAATCTAATAGAATCATCAATCAGCAAAACAACTATAAAACCAAATCTTAACCTCAAACAAACGTATCCTCACATAGTCATATTTGTATATGTACTGAATACAGTATATAAATGCTTTGACTTTAATACAGTATGTAAAATAAGTATGCTCCTACAAATTTCGCAAAAGGCAGTAGGATGGCAACGCTTTTATTTTGTTTATGTTTTTATTTATGTGTGCTATGTGAGTGAGGGAGACAAAAGGCAGAACTGCCTGTGACGAGTGCCTCCCCCAGAGTTGAAAGAGTGAAAGGGCCAAGATCATGGGACGTTCGAGCCAAAATGCTTGAACACACAGAGTTTGAAGCAATTAAATCATAGGATGAGGGAATGACTGATTCTGGGAGACAGTTCCAGAGCTCAGCTGTTGAATAGAAGAAAATTTGAGAATAACGTTGCACTTTGGGGTTGGCGAATTGCACAGAGTAAGGATGGGATTGTATTGCAGGACGGGTGCTCCGAGCTCTACGAAGAGGGGGTTGCATACACTGAGAGAGCTCTGAGGAACACTGATTGTTGTAATAGCGGTAGAATAGTGAGAGATATGCAACATTGCGGTGAAGAGAGAGAGACTGCAGATAATTGGTGAGTGGACGTGAGTTAATGAGGCGGAAAGCTTTCTTTTCTACTTGTCTAGAAGTGCTGTGTGAGGGATCCTCTCCACACGTGTGAACAATACTCAATAAATGGACGCACTGTGCCTCTGTACAAAGCAAGAAGCTGCGCAGAGGTAAAGAACCCCCAGAGGCGGTTGAGCGCACCCAGCTTCTGGGAGGCTATTTTTAGCAAGAGTGGTAATATGATCTTTCCAAGAGAGATCAGAAGAAAAGCATACACCGAAAATATTAAGAGAAGATGAAGGGTTAATTTGTATATTGTTGAAGAGTAAGTCATAGTTTTCTGGAAGGGGGCGACGAGTAGACAGATGGAGAAATTGAGTTTTGGAAGCATTGAACGTGACAAGGTTTTCTCTGACCCAATTAGAGATAGTAGATAGATCAGAAGATATGTGAGCTTTGGAGTCCCTGCTGTGAAGGATGATATGGGAAGCTATTAGAATATTGTAATGTAGAGTCGTCAGCTTATGAGTGAATGGGGCCGGAGGTGCAGTTGAGAAGGTTGTTAATTAATAATTGGAAGAGAATAATTGGAGATAGGACAGAACCCTGAGGAACATTGGAGTTGATATGTTGAGGAAGGGAACGGTGACCGTCCACAACCGCAGCTATGGAACGGACGGAAAGGAAATTTGAAATAAAGGCACAGATGGAAGAATAGAAACCGAAGGAGGGTAGTTTGGAAGTGAGGGGTTTGTGACAGACTTTATCGAAGGCTTTCGATATGTCTAGCGTAATAGAAAATGTCTTACCGAAGTCCCGAATTGAGGATGACCAAGAGTTAGTAAGATAAGAAAGAAGATCACCAGTAGAGTGGCCCTTAAGGAAGCCATACTAGCGGTCTGAGAGTAGATTAAGATTTGTTTAAGTAAGAATAGTTTCAAAAACTTTAGAGATATAAGAACATAAGAACATAAGAAAATGGGAGTCTGCAGAAAGCCGATTGGCCTAAGCAAGGCAGATCCCTGTCCCACACAACCCCAATTCAATTACAAAGCCCAATTATAGGCTTCACACTCTAATACCCTGAGGATCATCTTACCAAAACGGTTAGAGATTAACGCAGGATTATGGGGGTCTGCAGAGCGCTGATTGGCCCAACCCGGCTGATCCCCCTTCACACCCAACCCTTCTCGTCCATATGCTTATCCAATTTTATCTTAAAGCTCCCTACAGTTTTAGATCCCACTATAGCACTTGGTAGTCCATTCCACCCATCTACAACTCTGTTACCAAACCAATATTTACCTATATCTTTTCTGAAACGAAATTTATCTAATTTGAAACCATTGGTACGAGTTCTTTCGCTATCACTGAGCTTTAGTACATTTGTCATGTCCCCTTTGTTAATCCCACTAACCCACTTGAACACCTCTATCATATCCCCTCTAACTCTGCATCTCTCTAACGAATGTAAACCTAATTTCTTCAACCTTTCTTCATACGAAAGATTTCTAATATTATGGATCATTTTTTTCATTCTACGCTGCAAGAAATGAGAGCAATTGGATGATAGTTGGAGGGTTGAGAGCGGTCACTTTTCTTTGGGACAGGTTGATTGAAAGCGAACTTTCAGCAAGAAGGAAAGGCGTTAGAGGAGAGACAGAGATGGAAGAGTTTGCCTAGGCAGGGTAACAGCATGGAAGCACAGATTTTTAGTACAACAGGAGGAACATCATCTGGACCATACGCCTTCTTAGTATTAAGCCCAGAGAGGGTGGAAAGTACATCCTTAGAAGAGATTATGATGTTAGGCATAAGTAGGAGAGAGGAGGGTGGAGAAGGAGGAATATCACCGGAATCATCCTAAGTGAAGTTTTTAGTAAAAGTATTAGCCAAGAGTTCAGCTTTGTCAGAGGAAGAAGTTACGGTAGTGCTGTTAAGGTGGAAAAGAGGAGGGAAAGATGAAGAAGTTTTTGGCTAGATGCCAAAAGGCTTGGGAAGAGCTAGAGTTGGATAGATCAGTGCACTTATTATTGACGAAAGAATGTTTGGTGAGTCGGAGAACATATTTGGCTTGATTCCGGGCAGAAACATAGGAAGTACGAGATTCTTGAGTTTGTGGACGACGGTACCGTTTGAATGCTTCCCCCTTTCTCCTTGTGGACAGCAGTAGAACAAGCGTGAGCAAACTGCTAGTTAGCAGCTCACAGATGATTTAGGATGGGTATTTAAGCCTCACTCTTCCCTTGTTTTCTTGTATTTCCCTGAAGATGTTTTGAGAGAATATACTAAAGCTTGGTGTTTCTGAGTTTCATTTTTCCTAGCGAGTTTTAGTACATAATTTGATCACACGTATCTGTATATAATGTATGTATATATATATATATATGTTATGTTCTCTCCACCAACCAACTTTACTCCTAAACTCGATTAATGAAATTAACAAACACATGTGGCAGTCCGAGGATTCGAACCCAGGACGCTCACACCGAAAATCAACACACTTATGAATTGCACCACGAAGACAGTTAAAGAATGCTGCAAATGAAAATTAAACTATAACCTGATACGCAAATACACAGTTAACTATTACAATTATACAATAGTAATGATACAACGATGTGCGCTGTAATACAAGATGAACGAATCTATACAGCATTACTTATGAAGATGTCTTGAGAGAATAGATGAAAGCTTGGTATTCCAATGTTTCATTTTTCCTAGCAAGTTTTATCATATATATATATATATATATATATATATATATATATATATATATATATATATATATATATATATATTATATATATATATACTGTATATATAAACTGTATATATATGAGTACATGCAGATAGAAAGTTAGATAGATAGATAATATTTTACTCTCATCGTTGTAACTGTTCTCATTATTCATGTTCATATTTAGCAGATCCTGCAGTAAGATTATGTGGACAACTGTTTATCAGACGCCATGTTGGTGCCTAGCTTATCAAAGACCGTTTTTGTTTTTTGTTTTTTTACTGATCATGTTGGATATATATCCAAGGAACAAATTATATATCCTGTACCAGTATTCCCAAATGTTGAACATGGGTATGAAGATATTTAGTAGCTAAGAGAGGAAAATATGACCAGTGGTACCAAGAATGCAGAAGCCGGCCGTCCTCTGTTACAATACAATCTCTAGTAGTACTAGGAACTTGAAGCTTACGTTTATTGACCTAATTTTATAATTCTGTAGAATTAACCCGCATTTTTTTTTTTTTAATACATAATACAATCCTTTGTATAATTTATCATGGTTCTGTTTGGGAAGACTTACATTGCCCGAAAATGTCAAAGCAAGCTAAATCCTCAATAGGAATTATACAAAATATCATAATAACCCACAAGTGTGTGTGTGGGTGTGTGTGCGTGTGTGTGTGTGTGCATGTGTTTCAATGTGAAATACAGTAGTGCCCAGAGAAAAAGAGAAACGATAGCATATTTAAGCTAGATTTAATAGGATAACGAGTATGTATGCTTGAGAGAGAGAGAGAGAAAAAGAAAGAGAGTGTGAGATATATCTACATATATTTACATAGATACACTGACCACACATACCTTACGATCCCAGCGAGGTTGTCAGGACTTAATTCTAGTAGAGATAGCTAACCCGAGAGTAAGGGACAGTGGAATGAAGGGATAACAAAGAAGAAGAAGAAGAGAGAGAGAGAGAGAGAGAGAGAGATGGAGGGCATTTATTGATATTTGGATAGTTTTAGTTGCGTACACTCTAAGACATACAGTACATCCTGGTGTAATGTGAACCCTCGAACGGTATCAAACACTTTTGAAGGGTAAATAATAAGTAATGCATTAAAGACAAGATTAATTTCAATTCGGTATAGCTTCGATAGCTGAAAGCCACAATATACTGTATATCCTAAACTCCTAAAGTGTATTGAACGCTTGTGTGTGTATGTGTGTGTGAAATTGCATCCATAAAAATAATAAACTTTACTAAAAGAAAGGTGTTTCACATCGACAAATAACGAATATATATAATATGTATTTATTAATTTATAATTACATATAATGTAACTACTATTGTCTTCTGTTTCACCTCCTGCACCTTGTCTCTGTCCAAACCCTGAGGCAGATCCCACTAACCTTCATCACTTTTTCATATAACCATTACTAAGAAAGAAATGACGCAAGGCATAAGACTGTGTGAGGCACCAAGCGAGCAATAATTAGCGAGGTGCGCAGAGCCGGCACCACTGTCCAGAGCTGGCACCACCGCATAACTCACAGTCCAGCTCTTTTTCGCTATCATTGCAATCTAGCGGTTTTTCGCTAAGTCTGAAATCTAGCTGTGTTGTGCTTTGTTGTTTTATTTGTATTATTATTTCTGAATAGCATGTATTATTATGTTCCTTCCAACAACCAACTATACTCCTAAAATCGATTAATGAAATTTACAACCACATGTGGCAGTCCGTGGATTCGAACCCTGGACGCTCACACCGAAAATCAACACCTTATGCATCGCACCACGAAGACAGTTAAAGGATGGTGGACACTGCCTACGATTTATTATGCAACTTCGAATCCTGCATATCAATCTAAGCATGTACACACATCCCAACTGCAACTCACGTAGGCTATGCATATGTGAATGGAAAGAGCAATTAATGGGGCCTTAACCACTAGGGAAGTCCTCTCGATAAATTACCCCTGAACCAATATCAATGATTATGTTCCTTCCAACAACCAACTATACTCCTAAAATCGATTAATTCAATTTACAAACACATTTGGCAGTCCGTGGATTCGAACCCTGGATGTTAGACTTAGATTGAACATTACAAAGATATGAGTATGATTCTATCTATCTATCTATCTATTGCTTGACGCCGTTATCCCCGAAGGGATGGCAATTATAATCCGAATAAATCTACACATTTATTAACCCTCTCCGACATATGAAGCGATTTTGAGCCTATTAGCGATACTTTAAAGCCTTTGTTACCATCAGGGGTATTTAGAAGCCTTTAGTTTAGTTACTTCAACCTCTGCAGTTGTCTTTGAATTAGCTGTGGTCAGAAAACTAATGTTGGAGAGGTAATTATAAGAGTGAGATAACTCTATTTCTTATTGCTAATCTGGTAACCTCTGCGTCATATATACGTGAAAGGGTTAAAAGTATATTGTTGATAATATACCCATAAACTTTATGAGTAGCAAAATAAATCAAAATCAATATACCCAACGATCTTATAATTATACGTTTTGCATACTCATTTCATACCCTTTATTTGTTTACAGTGTGTACAAATATTATGATAGATATGTATTTGTATTGCACCCCAACATTTTACAGGGTACAAAGGAGTGAAAACAAGGAAGACCTGATAGGCCAGATTATCAAAGTACTTACCTCGCTTTACGTCCTTCCCATCCTCGTATTTATTTATGGGGAGATGGGTCGTTTTTCTGGTCCCCCTTCTTCCTCATGTTTAGCCCCATTAGTTATTATGTTCTCTCCACCAACCATCTTTACTCCTAAACTCGATTAATTAAATCAAGAAACACATGTGGCAGTCCGGGGATTCGAACCTAGGATGCTCACACCGAAAATCAACACACTTATGCATTGCACCACGAAGACAGTTAAAGAATGATGCACAAGCCTACGATTTATTCTGCAGTTTCGAATCCTGCATACCAATCTTAGCATGTACATTCATTCCAACTGCACTATCGGAGGCTATGCATATGTGAATGGAAAGAGTAATTAATGGGGCGCTTAACCCTAAGGAAGGTCTCTCTATAAACTACTCCTGAACTAGAATTAATTATTATGTTCTCTACACCAACCAACTTTACTCCTAAACTCGATTAATGAACTCAACAAATACATGTGGCAATCCGGGGATTCGAACCTAGGATGCTCACACCGAAAATCAACACACTTATGCATTGCACCACGAAGACAGTTACAGAATGATGCACAAGCCTACGATTTATTCTTCAGTTTCGACTCCTGCATACCAATCTTAGCATGTACATTCATTCCAACTGCACTATCGGAGGCTATGCATATGTGAATGGAAAGAGTAATTAATGGGGCGCTTAACCTCCTGAACCAGAATTAATTATTATGTTCTCCCCACCAACCAACTTTACTCCTAAACTCGATTAATGAAATCAACAAACACATGTGGCAGTCCGTTTTTTGAGACCATTCGCCCCATTTCTTTGTCGATATTTAGACTTTTCGTGTCAATTCGATGTCGATTCTTTTCTGGCGAGCGATAGCGAGCCTATAATTTAAAAGGACGGTACATTTTTCTATCGAAAAATGTACAAATTTATCTTGAATGAAGGTCTTGGGAGGGTGTGTTTTTAAGCTTGATGGAGGTCTAGGGAGGAAACTAAAATTAATAACAATACTAAAAGGATACATGATTGAGCAAAGAAATTCGCCCCCCCCCCCCCCCCCCCTTAAGGTCACAATCAAGTCATAACTGGGTTATTTTAACAAGTAATTGACTAGTTTATCTGAGCATAAGAACGTTAATACGTAGTGGGCAAGGAATACAAAAATATAATAAATACATAAATAAAATAAACTCTCCTCCAACGACTCCCTTCGAGCTCAATATGTAATTTTTTTGGTAGAACATGTCCTTGTCGAACCCCAATATCTCCAAATTTACAGGCTCGTTATCGCTCGCCAATATATATATATATATATATATATATATATATATATATATATATATATACAGTATATGTATACTGTATATATATATATACAGTATATATATGCAGTATATTATATATATATATATATATATATATTATATATATATTTATATATATATATATATATATACTGTATATTATATATATATACAGTATATATATATATATATTTATTTTTTTTTTTTTTTTTTTTTTTTCTTTAACCCTTAAATAGCGGCTCACCACATAAGTCGAGTTAAATAAAGCTGGACTATGTGGCGGCGCTCGACATAGGTCGAGTGGCAATTTCAGCACGTAATGTTGCTGAGAGAGAGAGACAAGTGGTGGCAGGAGACTAGCGAGCGTATGACTGCTCCAGACCACCGCGGCGAACCTACTGACACGAATCTCAGCTCCCTCCTCCCTCTCTACATACTGAATTATATGGGGAAAGTACCGAATTACATGCTTTTTGCACTCGCGTTGCACGGTTATTGCAAGAAAACTAGCCATCATAAAAGGATCGTTATGGTGTCATTCGAAAGCTCTGTTTATGCCCTTTCAGGGATAGGTACTTGTTTTACGTTCTGGGTCTTATTTAGGCATGAAAATGATCACGTAAACAGCCCTATTTTGGCTAAAAACACCCCGCTGGGCGGTACATATAAATAAACCGCATAGGCCGCTCGTAAGGTGTTAATACATACGAGGTTGAAAGAAATGGCAATTTCTGCGTTTGAAATTTTATTATTCAAAGTTTCCAGGTCTCTGATTAGTTTTCGCTGGGTGGCAGGAAGTAGATGAATGAGATTAGCAAAATTTATGGTGGTACAGGGTTACATTAACACTCTCCGACATATGACGCGATTTTGAACCTATTGGGGATACTTTAAAACCTTTGTTACCATCAGGGGTATTTAGAAACCTTTAGTTTAGTTACTTCAACCTCTGCAGTTGTCTTTGAGTTAGCTGTGGGCAGAAAACTAATTTTGGATAGGTAATTATAAGAGTGAGAGAACTCTATTTCTTATCGCTAATCTGGCAACCTCTGCATCATAAATGCGTGAAAGGGTTAAGGTAGATGATGATACAGGATTTACAAGCGTTTCACTGGACAACCAGCATTATCAAGTAAGGATAATACTTGATAATACTTGATAATACCGGCGCCACACGTACTACGCAACTTTGGCCACGCCCCTCGACACACACGCAGCCAATCAGCTTCGACCCCGCCAACCGACCACCACCTTCCCGCATCCAGTGCGCATGCGTGAAGCGGTTCTCTCTCTTTTTCACTCCTAGAATACCCCTCCACCAATAGCAGACTTTTGCCCCCTGATTTTCGCCTCCTCTGATCCTCCACCCTTTATATATACCCTTCCTGTTTACCCGATTACTTGCCTCACCTTTACTATATACTTCCGTTCCGTTCCGTTTTATATCATTCTATCCTTACTTGATAATGCTGGTTGTCCAGTGAAACGCATCGTATATCCTGTATCATCATGTACCTTAATGTAACCCTGTACCGCCATGAATTTTGCTAATCTCATTCATCTACTTCCTGCCACCCAGCGAAAACTCATCAGAGACCTGGAAACTTAGAATAATAAAATTTCCAACGCAGAAATTGCCATTTCTTTCAACCTCGTATGTATTAAAGAAAATTTATTACCTGGCTTTACTAACATATATATATATATATATATATATATATATATATATATATATATATTGTATATGCAATATATAATATGAAAGAAATGCCAATCAGAACGACATTATGTATATATCATCATCATCTGCAAACATACTTAACATCTAACTACTTCACATAAAGTACATTGCAGAGTTACTAAGTGATTAGTGATTGCGACTGCCGGGAATCGAACTCGGGACCCACAGACAGAACGACAGTGCTCTACCACTGTGTTAAGCACACACTCATCGTACATATCCCTTGTTGATATATAGGAACATGATTTGTGTGTTATGCTAAACCCAATCTCACTATGACAGTCAAATGGAAGTACTGGCACGCGTAATAATAATAGTATTATGAAAAAATGCCAATGAACACGACTATATTTTTATATCATCATCGTCTACAGTAATACACAAGATCATGTAGTTTTCAAAAATAAATCGACACTAGAATGGGGTGAAACGTCTTATTATCGCCAAACGAAAGGAGTGAAGCATGTTCTGTATCAATAGAGAGAAACAGGGGAGGTTAAATATACCACCCTCGGAACAAATATTTTAAGAGGCCAACTTTCAACTTACGTCACCATGGAAGTAGCATTGGTCAGACAACCTTTTCTCTCTCGCTTTCTCTCCCTCTCTCTCGCTCTCTCTCTGGGTTGTATCCATTCGGCACCATTTAGCCTACTGTTTTATGACGTTTAACCCCATCCAGGTGTTGATTTTTTCCTGTCGAGCGGTAGCGAGCCCGGATATTATTTTTTATAATTGTTGACAGCAGGCTGAATTGGGCCGAATAGATACAGGCCAGAGAAAGAGAGAAAAGGAGAGCAAAAGAACAGGTCACCCCCCTTAACCCCTACTGTACCGTTGACATCCATTTTGTTTTATTCTGGCCACTACTAATTGATTTGATTCAGTTTAGGAAGGACATCTAGCAATTATAAGGCTTCGAACTATCTCAACCAACCCTTTTAACTACCACCGATCCTTCCTAAGCTGCGTAAAGTCGTCTAGATATAGCTAGAATAAATTACAACAGACGTCACTGGTACAGAAAGTGTTAATTATTTGTATCGGATACAGCGACTCCGAGCCAAGTATCGGCTACATAACCTCGTGTGATGCCAGCCTTAAGGGGGTAGTGCTTGGTTTTTGGTCTATATATTTATTTATTTATTTATTTTTGAGTTTCCTCGCTAGACCTCCATCAAGCTTAGAAAAATACCCCCTACAGCCCCTTTCAAGATACATTTGAAAACTTTTCTGTAGAAAAATGTCCCAGTCGACGGCCGGTTCCTCTTAAATTACAGGCTCGATATCGCTCGCCAGGAGAAAATCGACACCTAAATGGCACGAAAGGTCTTAAAATTGTCAGAAATGCGGCGAAAGTTCTTAAAATCGCAAAATTAATTGGGCAAACGTCTTAAAATCTTAATATCAATGGGGGTTAAACATGAAGGAGAAAGGGTTCCAGAAAAAAGTATCCCTCAACTGGAAATCTCCCCTTAAGCGGTTTAATGCATAAACATTCACAGGTATAAAAAACGTAAATAAAGAAAATGGTATGTTGACAACGCATTCAGTACCGATGACGTCCTTTTTATTCTATTCTGGCAACTATTAAACATTCTTAATCAGCTTAAAAAGGACGTATACCCATTAAAATGCTACCAAATATCTTAATAAATCCTTTTAGCTACCAAATATCTTTCCTAAGCTTCATAAAATCATGTAAATGCAGATAAAATCAAAACAGAAAGAGGTCACCGGTACTTTAAGGGATAATTATATTTCTTTCCATTTCTGTATTACACACTCTAAGGATATGGGTATACTAAGGGTGATTAAGGGGGGATGGGCGTATTTATTGGCTCATTTAGACATCTTTTTGTCCTTTTTTTTTTTTTTTTAGTTTGCTCTCTTGACCTCCATCAAACTTAAAAAATACCCGGCAAAGATCCTCCTTCAAGATAAATTTGTCTATTTTTCGATAGAAATATTCCCGGCCGAAGGCCGGTTTCTCTTATATTACAGGCTCGCTATCGCTCGCCAGGAAAACATCGACACCTAAATGACGCCAAAAGTCTTAATATTGACAAAAATGGGGCGAAAGGTCTTAAAATCGCTAAACTAATGGGCCGAACGTCTTATAATCTGAACACTAGAGGGGCTATAAACATGAGGAAGAAGGGGGACCAGAAAAACGACCCATCTCCCCTTCATGGATATACCTTTAACCCCTTCAGTACCGGCGATGTTTTATTAGATTTATTCTGGCTACTATTTAACGATTGTATATCGTTTATATAGTGCCTCCAGCAATGATCAGGTTTCAATTATCTCACTTGACCCCTTTTACCACCACAGATCCTTCTTAAACTGTTTAAAATCGTCTAAATAAAGGTAGAAGAAAGTTAAAAAGACTTCACCGCTACAGAAGGGGTTAATTGGTTGTAATAAAGCCATCTTCTGCAAGGATACAAAGGTAAATCACTCTCAATATACCCAATAATTGATGTACAGTCGGCCACATATGTTATGTCTCGGCAACAAGCATATTTCGATTAATAATTGGTATCAGCACTATCTACGCTATAATTCATCGTTTCGAGTTAGATATACAAACATGTTCCTATCTTTACACACCTTATTCAACATCTGACAGACATCAATACAGCACACAGCGAACCAAACGTAACGACAGCGGAAACACGACATATTTGACCAACCGTACCTCTGTAATGCTCTTTTTATACCCTTGAATTACCACAGTGCACTATATACTGACTATACTACCACAACTATACCCTGTTCCAAATATTGCACTATATACTGACTATACTACCACAACTATACCCTGTTACAAATAGTGCACTATATACTGACTATACTACCACAACTATACCCTGTTCCAAATAGTGCACTATATACTGACTATACTACCACAACTATACCCTGTTCCAAATAGTGCACTATATACTGACTATACTACCACAACTATACCCTGTTCCAAATAGTGCACTATATACTGACTATACTACCACAACTATACCCTGTTCCAAATAGTGCACTATATACTGACTATACTACCACAACTATACCCTGTTCCAAATAGTGCACTATATACTGACTATACTACCACAACTATACCCTGTTCCAAATAGTGCACTATATACTGACTATACTACCACAACTATACCCTGTTCCAAATAGTGCACTATATACTGACTATACTACCACAACTATACCCTGTTCCAAATAGTGCACTATATACTGACTATACTACCACAACTATACCCTGTTCCAAATAGTGCACTATATACTGACTATACTACCACAACTATACCCTGTTCCAAATAGTGCACTATATACTGACTATACTACCACAACTATACCCTGTTCCAAATAGTGCACTATATACTGACTATACTACCACAACTATACCCTGTTCCAAATAGTGCACTATATACTGACTATACTACCACAACTATACCCTGTTCCAAATAGTGCACTATATACTGACTATACTACCACAACTATACCCTGTTCCAAATAGTGCACTATATACTGACTATACTACCACAACTATACCACAAATAGTGCACTATATACTGACTATACTACCACAACTATACCCTGTTCCAAATAGTGCACTATATACTGACTATACTACCACAACTATACCCTGTTCCAAATAGTGCACTATATACTGACTATACTACCACAACTATACCCTGTTCCAAATAGTGGCACTATATACTGACTATACTACCACAACTATACCCTGTTCCAAATAGTGCACTATATACTGACTATACTACCACAACTATACCCTGTTCCAAATAGTGCACTATATACTGACTATACTACCACAACTATACCCTGTTCCAAATAGTGCACTATATACTGACTATACTACCACAACTATACCCTGTTCCAAATAGTGCACTATATACTGACTATACTACCACAACTACCACAGTGCACTATATACTGACTATACTACCACAACTATACCCTGTTCCAAATAGTGCACTATATACTGACTATACTACTACCACAACTATACCCTGTTCCAAATAGTGCACTATATACTGACTATACTACCACAACTATACCCTGTTCCAAATAGTGCACTATATACTGACTATACTACCACAACTACCACAGTGCACTATATACTGACTATACTACCACAACTATACCCTGTTCCAAATAGTGCACTATATACTGACTATACTACCACAACTATACCCTGTTCCAAATAGTGCACTATATACTGACTATACTACCACAACTATACCCTGTTCCAAATAGTGCACTATATACTGACTATACTACCACAACTATACCCTGTTCCAAATAGTGCACTATATACTGACTATACTACCACAACTATACCCTGTTCCAAATAGTGCACTATATACTGACTATACTACCACAACTATACCCTGTTCCAAATAGTGCACTATATACTGACTATACTACCACAACTATACCCTGTTCCAAATAGTGCACTATATACTGACTATACTACCACAACTATACCCTGTTCCAAATAGTGCACTATATACTGACTATACTACCACAACTATACCCTGTTCCAAATAGTGCACTATATACTGACTATACTACCACAACTATACCCTGTTCCAAATAGTGCACTATATACTGACTATACTACCACAACTATACCCTGTTCCAAATAGTGCACTATATACTGACTATACTACCACAACTATACCCTGTTCCAAATAGTGCACTATATACTGACTATACTACCACAACTATACCCTGTTCCAAATAGTGCACTATATACTGACTATACTACCACAACTATACCCTGTTCCAAATAGTGCACTATATACTGACTATACTACCACAACTATACCCTGTTCCAAATAGTGCACTATATACTGACTATACTACCACAACTATACCCTGTTCCAAATAGTGCACTATATACTGACTATACTACCACAACTATACCCTGTTCCAAATAGTGCACTATATACTGACTATACTACCACAACTATACCCTGTTCCAAATAGTGCACTATATACTGACTATACTACCACAACTATACCCTGTTCCAAATAGTGCACTATATACTGACTATACTACCACAACTATACCCTGTTCCAAATAGTGCACTATATACTGACTATACTACCACAACTATACCCTGTTCCAAATAGTGCACTATATACTGACTATACTACCACAACTATACCCTGTTCCAAATAGTGCACTATATACTGACTATACTACCACAACTATACCCTGTTCCAAATAGTGCACTATATACTGACTATACTACCACAACTATACCCTGTTCCAAATAGTGCACTATATACTGACTATACTACCACAATTACCACAGTGCACTATATACTGACTATACTACCACAACTATACCCTGTTCCAAATAGGTAGTCTATAAATCGTGAATCCTAACCTATGTAACTTATAGAGGGCTAGAGCAATTGGGCTGTACATTTCCAAACCTATTCCCTAGCTGACCCTTCCCAAATTATAGAAATATTACTCAGGTCGTTTGTGATTTATATAAGGTATTGTTCAAGAGTATTGGCATACTTACTTGGAATAGGGTTATAGTACTGTATAATGCTAATAAAACACTAATACTAATAATAATAATACTAATAATAGTAATAATAATAATAATAATAATAATATATAGTAACAATAATAATAATAATAATAATAATAATAATAATATAATATAATATAATATAATAATAATAATATAATAGTAACAATAAAATAATAGGAGATTATTACTTAAATAATATCGACTTAGGTGCTCGCGAGGAATCTAGCGAAGATAACAAAGAGAGGATTGGCACCACTGCCTGAGAGGAGGAGGAGGGGAAGTGGAGGTGGCACTGATGTCGGCCCGGGAGGGGAGTCAGTGTTGCCTCGACTGTGGGAGGGGATACACGCGTCCCGCTCTGTCGTACTCTACTCGTTCCTCTTCTCCGCTATTTCCTTGTTCTCCTACTGTTATGTTAAGCCCAGACTATCGCCCTAAACTGTTCTGACATGTGTGAAAGAAGGCCTATGTCACCGGAGTGGACTGAAAACGGGCTGGGTTCGTCTTTGTCCGGGAATTTCTTGGCTTCCTAATATCCGTATAATTTTTTCGCCGTGGGAATCTATTTTTTTTTCTCGTATGTGCACCTCCCTCCCAGATCTTCACCTTAATGAAAACACTACTGTGAGTATTATGGTGGATTTATATATATATATATATATATATATATATATATATATATATATATTTATCGGTAGCAAGTCCTATTATAGCAGTGATATATCGAGGACCAAACTAGGAAGCGTCTTAGTCATTGATTATTTAATAAATCCTAGGCCCTTCCTATGCTCTAGATGGTGTAATGGTTAGAGTGTTTACTATCCGTATGTGGTAACCTAGGTTCGAATCCTGGTGGACCACATGCTTACTTTTATTCATTTCTTTGGGAGGGTGTTTGGTGTTGGAGTGAAATAAATAAAAATATATTCTGGGTATGAACAGGGTAATTAGAGTGTCCATAATGATACACTCTGAAATAATAATAAACCCACAGTACAAGGATAGAAAGGTAGGCTACATCACTATCAATATACCCCTTCTTCCTCATGTTTAGCCCCATTAGTTTTCAGATTGTATAAAGTTTGACCCACTAGTTTCGCGATTTTAACCCCTTTCGCCCCATTTCGTTGTCAATTTTAAGATTTGTGCCATTTAGGTGTCGATTTGTGCCATTTAGGTGTCGATTTGTGCCATTTAGGTGTCGATTTGTGCCATTTAGGTGTCGATTTTTTCCTGGTGAGCGATAACGAGCCTGTAATTTAAGAGGATGCGGCCTTCGGCCGGGACATTTTTCTACCGAAAAATTTACAAATTTATCTTGAAAGGGCTCAAGGTGGTGTAATTTTAAGAGCTTTGACATATCCTTTGTATACCCTTAACCCCTTCTGTACCGGTGACGTCCTTTTAACCTCTAGCAATAATAAGGCTTCAAACTATCTCAACCAACCCTTTTAACCATCACAGATCGTTCCTAAGCTGCATAATATCGTCCAAATATAGCTAGACTACAATATAACACACGTCGCTGGTACTCAAATTCTGGGTATGAAGAGGGCAATTAAAGTGTCCACAATACTATACTGTGTAGTGGTATATTGGTGGTGATAAACCCATGTAATAAATTTTCTATTAATTTCAACACAACACCAAACACCTCCAATGAAATTTATGAAAACATATATGTGATCCACCAGGATTCGAACCCGGGTTATCACACACAAGGATAGAAAGGTACATCACTATCAATATACCAGTACCCAATGATTATACTGTATACGCCCCATTTCTGTCAATTTGAAGACCTTTTGTGCCATTTAGATATCAATGTTTTTCCTGGCAAGCGATAGCAAGACTGTAAATATAATTATAAAAGGATCAGGCCTACGGCCGGGAAATTTTTCTACCGAAAAATATACACATTTATCTTGAGAGGGGGGGGGGGGGTCTAGATTTTTTTCTTCTTCTAAGATTGAGGGCGGTCTAGCGAGGAAACTAAAAACATACATGAATTAAAAGACCAAACATAAACAGCCACTAACCCCTTAACAAGTTCTGGGTATGAAGAGGGTAATTTGAGTGTCCATAATAACATATTGTATAGCGGTATAATGGTACCAGTAGTGATAAAGCCATGTAATACAAGGATAGAAAGGTACATCACTAGGCATATATCTATATACCCAATGATTATGACATATACGCCCCATTATATATACACACCACATTGTATATACACCCCATTATATATACTGTATAATATATATATATATATATATATATATATATATACCCCATTATATATATATATATATACACCCCATTATATATATACGCCCCATTATATATATATACCCCATTATATATATACGCCCCATTATATATATATACCCCATTATATATATACGCCCCATTATATATATACGCCCCATTATATATATATACCCTATTATATATATATATATATATATATACACCCCATTATATATATACACCCTATTATATATATATATATATATATACACCCTATTATATATATATACCCCATTATATATATATATATACACCCCATTATATATATACGCCCCATTATATATATACCCCATTATATATATACGCCCCATTATATATATATACCCTATTATATCTATTTTTGATTAACTTCACCACAACACCAAACACCTCCAAATGAAATTAATGAAAGCACAAGTGCGATCCACCAGAATTTGAACCCGGGTTATCGCACACAGATTTTTGACACCTTAACCATTACACCACCAAGACGGTTAAAGGTTTATGCACATGCATACGACTTATTATCCATTCTCGAATACTGGATATTAATCTAATCATGTTCATACTCCCACCGCACCTTATATACACCCCATTATATATATATATATATATATATATATATACCCTATTATATATATACACCCCATTATATATATATATATATATATATATATATATACCCTATTATATACTGTATATACACCCCATTATATTTTATACCGGTACCCTATTATATATATATATACACCTATTATAGGCCTATATTTATAGGTCTATTGGGTGGTGGGCTGGATTTATCAGAGTGAGGGTAGGTGTCCTCTACTTCCCATAGCCGTTTTCTGACTGTACCTTTATCATAATTCTTATTTCTAACTTGTTTCTTGAGAGTGGTGAAGGCAGTGGGGCCATAATGGTGTGCCCCATGTTTCCCTAGTGTCTTACTCTCACAGCCCACTGGCACAAGTTGACCTTTCTCTCTGGCGTAGGGATGCGGCGACCCCACCGCCCGCCACTTTGGTGGTGCAATCAGCCTCTGGAGCAGTGGACCACTGGTTCCTATTTCCAGAAAATTGCTGTGCTTGGTATGCTTCCAGCCAGGGCCCCACTGGGGTAAATAAAATAGCAAAACAGTGGTGGAACTGCCATCCGGGTGAGGGACTGCTCTGGGTCTACTCCTTCAGTGTTCATGGTTATAATCCACTTAGTGGAAATGGCACTGTGGAGTGGGTCAGTCGGGGCATGTCTGGGAGCCTGGAGGCAGTTTCTCCCATGGCCATCCCTTTTGGGGCGCTTCCTCTGGAAGTGAGGCCTCAGATTTGATGATGATGATGATGTATATATATATATATATATATCCTATTATATATACACCCCTTATATATACACCCTATTATATATACACCCTATTATATATACACCCTATTATACTGTATATACACCCCATTATATATATATATATATATATATATATATATATGCACCCTATTATATATACGCTGTAACGCCCGATTATATATACACCCCATTATATATATATATATATGCCCCATCATATATATAGGCTACACCCCATTAAATATATATATATATATATATATATATATATATATATATATATATACCCCATCATATATCTATGCACCATCATATATATACTCCCCATTATATATATATATATATATATATATATATATATATATATATATATATTATATCATAATATTATCTATGCCCCATCATATATAACACATTATATATTAACACCCCATTATATATACACCCCATTATATATATACACCCCATTATATATATACACCCCATTATATATATTCACCCCATTATATACTGTATATACACCCCGTCATATACTGTGTATACACCCCATTATATATATACGCCCCATTATAATTTTATACGCCTCAGTGTATATATACGCCCAATTTCTGTCAATTTAAAGGGGAGTTCCGATGTTTTTCGGGACCCCCTTCTCCCTCATGTTTAGCCCCATTAGTTTTTAGACTTGATGACGTTTGGCCCATTAGTTTGGTGATTTTAACACCTTTCGCCCAATTTCGTTATCAATTTTAAAACATTTTGTGCCATTTAGGTGTCGATTTGTGCCATTTAGGTGTCGATTTGTGCCATTTAGGTGTCGATGTTTTCCTGGCGAGCGATAGCGAGCCTGTAATTCAAGAGGAGCCGACCTTCGGCCGGAATATTTCTTTACCGAAAAATGTACAAATTTATCTTGAAAGGGTCTCAAGGAGGTGTAATTATAATAGCTTTTTCATATCCTTTTTATACCCTTAACCCCTTCTGTACCGGTGACGTCCTTTATTTGTTGTATATTTTGTTTTATGTTTTTTCTATAGCCTATTCCAACTACTCCCTCCCGGGCATAGGCTAAGAGCCTGTACATTCAACCGCTAATCATTGAAAGGGGAAGCCGTTCCAGTCTAAGGGGTGAAACATGTGAAGCACTATTAGCTGCAACCAGCCCCTGCCGTCTTGCCTTCGCAGGATGCATGGGGCTTAGTTGCCCACTAACAGCTCGAAGCAGCCCCATCTCTGAAGCTGCCTCGCTCCAGTGCTTCACTTCTCACCTCCTAGACTCGGACCCTTACTCTCAGAACCCCACTTATTGGCTACTATTAGACGGTTTTATTCAGTTTAGAAAGGACCTCCAGCAATTAACAGGTTCGAACTATCTCACTGAACCTTTTTACTACCACAGATCCGTCTTAAACTGCATAAAATTGTCTAAATATAGTTAGAATAAAATTTGGAAGACGTTGCCGGTACTGAAGGGGTTAAGGGGAGGTTTTTAGTTTGTTTCCTAGACCTCCATCAAGCTTAAAATGACACCCCCTTGAGCCCCTTTCAAGATATATTTGTACATTTTTCGGTAAAAAATGTCCCAGCCAAAGGCCGGTTCCTCTTAAATTACAGGCTCGCTTTCGCTCGCCAGGTAAAAATCGCCACTAAAATGGCACAAAAGGTATTAAATTGACAGAAATAGGGTGAAAATTAATAAATTCGCCAAGCTAATAGTGTCGAACGTCTTAAAATCTCAAAATGGGGTTAAACAGAAGGAAGAAGGAGGTCAAGAAAAACAATCCCTCAATTGTAAACCTCCCTGTAATGGCAATAATAAAGCCTTTGAATACAAGGATGAGAAGGTAAATCACTATCAATGTGTCCAATGATTTAAAGGGGGGGGGGGGGGGGTAGCTCCCCCCCCCCCCACCCACCCCTCCCCCTTCTTCCTCATGTTTAGCCCCATTAGTGTTCAGATTTTAAAACATTCAGCCCATTAGTTTGGCGATTTTAAGACCTTTCATCCCATATATTTGTCAATAATAAGACTTCTCGTGTCATTTAGGTGTCGATTTATTCTTGGCCTTTGGCCGATGAAGAATGGTCTTAGGGGGTGTTTTTTTTAGGCTTTATGGAGGTCTAGGGAGGAAACTAAAAAAAAAAAAAATATTAGAAAGATAGGCCTACATAAATGAGCAAATAGATACCTGCATCCCCCCATAACACAATAGATACCTGCATCCCCCCATAACACAATAGATACCTGCATCCCCCCATAACACAATAGATACCTGCATCCCCCCATAACACAATAGATACCTGCATCCCCCATAACACAATAGATACCTGCATCCCCCCATAACACAATAGATACCTGCATCCCCCCATAACACAATAGATACCTGCATCCCCCCATAACACAATAGATACCTGCATCCCCCCATAACACAATAGATACCTGCATCCCCCCCCATAACCATAACACAATAGATACCTGCATCCCCCCATAACACATAACACAATAGATACCTGCATCCCCCCATAACACAATAGATACCTGCATCCCCCCATAACACATTCAGTACTCAAAGGGTATAAGTTACCCTATTCATGTCCTTGTTCTAACCTTATTTGGTCTGAGGGAGGTCTTTAGGCATCCCTACCCCCCCCCCCCCCCCCCCCCCCCCCCCCCCCCCCCCCCCCCCCCCCCCCCCCCCCCCCCCCACCCCCCCCCCCCCCCCCCCCCCCACCTCCCTGTTACTAGTAGAGATTCTAAGATCTTTCACCCCATTTCTTTCGCTTCACCGCATACACGTGTCGATCTTATTCTGGGCGAGTGATAGCGAGCCAGTAAATTTGTTCTATCGAATAAACTATATAAATTTAGTCTGGGTGGGCATTTTTGTTTAGTTCAAAGGAAGTCTGGAAGTTGTTTTTGTTAGCCTAGGTAGCAAACTAAAAATATATTGCTCGAAATTGGCAAAAGCAAGCAATATCATCAATGATTATTAAACGGAATATCATAATATCCCGCAAGACTTCAGAATAGATAGTTTTACTCAGTGAATTCTATCATTTTGTTTTTTTCTTTTGTTAGTGCTTGTCAATTATAACAAAACAGTAATTTTCAGACAATTGAGATATTTTGACGCATTTCTTTTCTGGTTTCTGGCTGTTACTAAACGATTTTATTCAGATTAGGAAGGGTATATGGAAGTCAGAAGGTTTATTGAGACAGTCTACACCGCTATAATTCCCACAGATCCTTCCTAAGTTGTATAAAACCGTTTGATGATAGTCAAAATAAACTGTCAAAATGCGTCATGATCTTCAAAGGGTTAATCCCAGGCTTATCATATAGTGTTGAAAAATAAGGATAGATGTTTAGTCCCATTACTGTTCAGATTATATGACGTTCGGCCTACTAGTTTGCCAATTTAAAACCCATTCACCCTATTTCTTTGTCAATATTTAGACCTTTCATACAATTGTTGTCAATTTTTTGTCCTGGCGAGCGATAGCGAGCTTGTAATATAGTGGTAACCGGCCTCTGACCGGGACATTTATATATCGAAAAATGTACAACATTCTCTTGAAGGGGGGTCTTAGGGTGGTATATTTTTAAGCTTAATAGAGATCTAGGGAGGCACCTACGAATAAGAAAAATATAAATATATACCGGTAATTTTTTTTTTTTTTGTTTTTTTTTTTTAAGAGACAATGAACGGAGGAAGGAAAAACACATAAAACAAAAAGGTCCATGTGCCTAAAGGCATCCTCCATTCATAAAATGTTTGTAACAACTGGATTTAAACATTTGTAGATTGTAAGTTTGTGGAAAGCAATTCGAGGGAAGTGAATTCCAAAGAGTAGTAGCTCTGGGGATAAATGAATTCTGATAAGCAGAAGTTCTGCATTGTGGAGGAGAAAGTGTAAATTCATGGGCGCTCTCAGCTGCCCTAGTTCTACGGGGAAAGATGTGGAGAGGCGGCACAATTGAAGCAAGTTCCTCGGAACAATTGCTGTGAAAATATCTGTAGAATAATGCAAGGGATGCAACGTTTCTTCGTATGGATAATGTAGGAAGGTCCTGTGTGATTGCAGGGTTATTGATTAATCTAATAGCTTTATTTTGAATTTTGTCCAACTGCCTCAATGCAACCACTCCACTTCCACCCCACAGAGGTGAACAGTAATCCATCTGAGAACGCACATGACTTTTATATATCACGGCCAACTGCTCGTCAGTGAAGAATTCTCGAACTCTGTACAGGAGTCCCAGTTTTTTAGAGGCATTCTTAGCAATGCTTCTAACATAATGTGTCCAGCTCAAGTTAGTAGTTAATGTTACACCGAGAATGTCAATACTAGGGGAAGTGGGAATATTTACATCATTAAAAAATATATGGGAGTCAGTGAGATTCTGTCGGTTAGAAAATTGAATGTACTTGGTTTTCTGTGCATAAAAGGAAACTAGATTCTTTTGTACCCATCCATTAATTCTAGAAAGGTCCTGGTTCAGAGAAATTGCAGTGTTTATTTTTGAATTTATAAGATCGGGTTGGGTGAAAGAATTGGTAAATGTGAAGGAACTGTGGAGTGTTGAGTCATCTGCGTAGGAATGTATTGGATTATGAGTGGTAGATATGAGATCATTGATATGAATGAGGAACAGAATTGGGGCCAAAACTGATCCCTGGGGAACACCAGCATTTATTGAGTGAAATTGAGAATAAAGGCCATCTACCATTACACGTATTTTTCTGTTATGAAGATAAGAAGAAATTAGTGGAACTAATGATGCAAGGCCGTAGTGTGACATCTTCGACAATAAGGATTGATGCCAGACTCTATCAAATGCCTTTGATATATCCAGTGCTATTGTATGTGTTTCACCATGTTGGTCTGTAGCTTGGTTGATTTGATGCGTAAGAAGGCAAAGCATGTCTGCAGTTGATCGACATCGTCTAAAACCATATTGCCTATCACTGATTAATTTATTATTCTCAAGATGCTTAATTATGTGATTATTTAATATAATTTCAAAGACTTTACCAAGAGTAATTCCCCCTTATGGATATGAATAGGGTAATTTCAGTGTCCGTAATATTATATCTTCTACTGGTATATATATTGGTAGTGGTACACCCATAGCAGGCTATATATTAATTATAAGATATTTTTCGATAACAAAATGTCCCGACCGAAGGCCGATTTTTTCTAAGTTACTGGCTCGCTATCGCTCGCCTAGAAAAACAATCGATAAATGAATGCCAATATAATGGGACAAAACGTCTTAAAATCTAAAAAATAATGGAGCGACACAAGGGAGGTCCAAAAAGGCCCCCTTCAAACCAAATAGGATTACGGTATATTGTTAGTAATAAACCTTTCTCTCTCTCTCTCTCTCTCTCTCTCTCGCTCGCTCGCTCGCTCCCCTCCCCCTCTCTCTCCTCTCTCTCTCTCTCTCTCTCTCTCTCTCTCTCTCTCTCTCGCTCGCTCGCTCGCTCCCTCCCCCTCTCTCTCCTCTCCTCTCTCTCTCTCTCTCTCTCTCGCTCTCGCTCGCTCGCTCCCCTCCCCCTCTCTCTCCTCTCCTCTCTCTCTCTCGCTCTCGCTCGCTCGCTCCCCTCCCTCCCTCCATCCTATTAATATATGACTTGTGTATGAGTTGAAATACATTCTCCAAGTAGGATTTCCCTTCTCCTTAATACCCGGTACGGTACGGTATATGCTATGTAGGAAAAGGTTAAATATCCTTTATCACGCCGTGTGGTAGAGTTGATTAAAGCATGGACAAACGTCCTGACATTTGGTGGTGATTAGCAGACAATAATATTGGTTTTGGATACCGGAGAAGCACAGTATGTTAATATACTGATACTCCTGTTGTGTCTAGGTCCTTGTGAACAGTAGACACTAACCTTAATATTTTTATTTTGCAACAACTAATCTCTGCATGCACCGAGCTAATTAGTTCTAGGTTTGCTAACTATCTGTTCATTACCTGGGTTCAGGGAACAGGAGCATTTATCTGGCTATTTAGTTCTGGTTTACATAACTTGATAACTTTGGTTTAGTGACCAGCAAGCGATTTATCTAACTAATTAATTTATGTCTTTGCAATTGGTTATGACTCTAAGCTGAACTGGAGTTTACTGAGTGAGTCAAGTTACAGTTTCGTAATCAAGATAAACGTTATGTGGGTTCAGGGAATAGCAGTTAGCTCTCAATAGAGGTCTTAACAAAACTTCTATTAGTGTTCTATCAATATTCTGACGATTTGATTAGCCTTTCTAATAACGGCTAGTTCAAAGGTGGTGGGGAGGCACTCCAGGACCAGGGCATTGTCGGCAGTCTCGGCAATTCGTCAGCAGGGCCAGGGCCAGTAAGGAGGAGCAGTAACTGGGACTCTCGGCTCGTTGTCAGCTGGGCCACACAGAAGGGCATCGGCAGCAGGGTAACATACAGGGTGTTGACGGCAGGACCTCTCAGGGCGTTGGTAGCAGGATCGCACAGTGGCGTCGTCAGAGGCGGATGGGTAAGAAATACCGTACGGTACCGAAGGTGACTCAGGTGGCTGTAATAGTTTCGGTCTTCAGTAGCTTCTGGAGCTCCACCTTGCAGGGCAAGGTCAATTCTTCGTAGTTGGGGTTCGGGACGATCAGGTTGTGATTGTCTTATCAGGGCTCAGAGCTCTAGCACCTCTGCGCACTCGGCTGCAAGGGGTAAACTCAGCAATGGCTCTGGGAGCCACGAGGTTTGTCTGTTATTTATCTCTTCCAAGATTGTCAAATAATCCTATTTAGAATAAGCTCCATTTGTGCCTTCTTCCACTAAACTGAGTTGACCGCCGCACACCTCGAGTGATGCAGAAGGAAAAGCGGATTACTGCCGGGGTTGCAGGGAGAAGTTGGTTTCTTGTGAACAACGACTGTCTAACTTTGATGATGATGATGGCTGGAGTAAAGTAGGAGAGTAGAGTAATTTGGATAGAGGAAGAATAAGTTGAGAAGTGAGAAGTAAAGTAAAAGACAAAATTGTACTTGGGCTCAACTAATTTGCTCCATTGTATATGTGCTTTTATGGAGGATCATCTGGTGCAAGCACTTGGTCAGCTTCTTCTTGACGGCCGATGAGGGAGGTTTTCCTGCAGCCACAGTCGTCAGTATCTCCATTGTCAACTTGCAGTACGATAGGTCTTTTCCAGCTCGTCGGCAGACACCGCCAAATCGATGTCCTCGTCCCCATCTTCCTTGATCTCCTCCACATCGACTTCCTCTCCCATGGTGGACTCGGAGTATTCAGATGATACAGAGGAGGCTGCCACTGGATGGTCGAAGGTGGCAGGTCATGGTGAAGAGGCAGATGCTGGTCCTGCAATAGTGACAGGTGATGGTGGTGGTAATGCAGAGACTGCCTCAGAGCCTGAGTTGGAATTTGGTGGAAATGGTGTGAGAAGAGGCGGGATGATGATGGTGGGGAGGTTGTTTGCCTTCAGGAGTGTAGGAAGGTACTCCTGCAGCAGTTGATGATTCCCTTTGCGAAGGGTTGAAGCAGTTGTGACAACCACCTGGATTAACTCCAGGTGATTGCCATTGCTGACTGCTGTGGCGTTTGTGTGGTCCTCGCTCCTGACTCTTCCTTGTCTTGAGCCCTTCAGGATCTCTCTTTCAGGGCCCATAACATTGGTGGCCTCCTCTCCTTTTCTCATCTTCCTGATGTTGAATGATACCCTCTAATTGGTGGCAAGAGAGGGCACAGGATGGCGAGGGTTGGGCTTAGCAATGACTGTGGAGTGGATATAAATGTCCACTCCATTGTGTGTTATAAATCCAAGCCCTTTCTTGGTATTGAACCACTTAACGTGGCCAGAAAGAGTGGTTGTTGTGCTGGAAGTCTCGGCAGGTATGCTGGAGTGTAGTTCTGGGACCCTATACAGTATATATACGGTATAGTATACCCCTTTGACAGATTGAGTGGTTTTCTGCCAGCCAATCAGGGAGCTTCCAGAATTAACCATTTGATATCGTGATCTGCGTTTTGGAATACATTTTTGGTGTTCAGTCACCTGTCCATCTTGGCCAATCAGGAGGGGGGGCTGGACGAGTGTCTTGGCCAATGGGGGACTCAGGAATCTTCTCCAGTATCTTCTGAATCACCTTATCTTGACCAATGGGAGGTTGGGGACAAAGATTAAGCTCCGCCCTTCTCAAGGCGGCTCAAATGAAGGGGAATGATGGTCATCACTATCAATGAAGTATATATATACAGTATATATATATATATATATATATATATATATATATATATATATATATATATACCGGTATACATATATATACAGTACATATATACAATATATATATATACATTACCGGTATATATATATATATATATACCGGTATACATATATATATATCGCTTGATCAGAGTGGTAACAGTGAGTGTTTATGATTCTCAAGTCTCTGGTAGGATTGTGTCTGTATGTTGTTACTTGCAATCCTTTGACTTCAAATAAATCAGACAGCTCAAGGAGTATGTGCTAGTCATAAAGGAAGCTTAGCTAGATAAATGATAAGTTCCAGAATCACTTTAAGATCATATATAACTTACTAATGATTATTTAGATTAATTATGATTAGTATGATAATTTAGGCTATAATTAATTATTATGAATTATTATATTAGATATTATTATTATTATTATTATTATTATTATTATTATTGTTATTATTTATAATGATGCTTTATCCAGAATGGTTCCCGCAGCCAACTGGGTAAGATTAATTAAGATGGAAATGAAATATTATAAAGTATTATTTCTTAAGTATTTAGATATTTTTTATTTACTTGGATACTGTATTATTTATTATAAATAGTTATGGTAATCATATTTTATTATCCTTCATT
This sequence comes from Paralithodes platypus, assembly GCA_032716605.1. Taxonomy (NCBI): domain Eukaryota; kingdom Metazoa; phylum Arthropoda; class Malacostraca; order Decapoda; family Lithodidae; genus Paralithodes; species Paralithodes platypus. The sequence goes on along the minus strand of CM064512.1, from coordinate 52,861,066 downwards.
ATAATTACCGGTATATTATTATATCCTTTACAAGTACTATCGAAGAAGGGAAGATATTAAAGTCACCAATTCAACAACAATAAATGTATTTATAATCCCATTAAACAAAACGATAACGTATGTACAAAACAAAGAAAATTAAAATAGACAAATAAATAAGACCCAGGACGTATCGGTACCGGTATATGATTGCCCGATCGTTCACTCCTCGCTAGTTTTCCCAATATTAAATAGTTTCAATGCTTAATCAAGTATCACTATTGGTAATGGAAATTACAACAAGGACACATTGCAAGTTATTTAAGTATCAAAATATACTGTGCTTGACAAATTGATGAATAAACAATTAGTTTCACTATTCAATACTAAAGTCACCAATAAACCTCTCAATTGTCACACCGCATTATTAACCTTTCTAGATTCACAGAACAAATACAAACTAACACAAGGCGGCACGAAAGCTCACCTCAACACACCTGGTAGTTATAACCTGTCATGATTTAATTGCAAGACCACACCACGCATGTTACGTACGGTACGGTATATTAGAGTTACAATTCAAAGTTAAGTCAAGTTAAATCATTTCAGGTAAACTGAACACCATTACTACTTTAGTAATATAAAAATATAAATCTTATCTGTCACTGCCATGTCTGAACTATCTCCTCCATCGCCTCTCCTCACCCTCAGGAATACAACTAATTTCCAAACACCAGTCTACCCCTGAATACACATTCTATTTGGTCATTAGCGAATCACCAAGATCCATTATCATGACGTGATGGAAAATTTCAGTCTAGTGGTGCCGCTTCCAATCATACTGCTCGTGTCATGCCGGCGCCAATCAGACAGCTCTCACCCCCACTTGTTTGACCCCTCCACACGGGCCGAATCATTTATGTCCAGAGGGGGTCCAGGGGGTCATGGTGGGGTGAGTGTAGAGGGCTTAATTCCGCCAACTTGCTAGTTTATATCTCCAGACTGCTTGTTCCGTCTGTCACAATATATATAGAGAGTGGAGGATCAGAGGAGGCGAAAATCAGGGGGCAAAAGTCTCCTATTGGTGGAGGGGTATTCTAGGAGTGCAAAAGGGGGAACCGCTTCACGCAGGCGCACTGGATGCGGGATGGTGTTGGTCGGGTGGCGGGGTCAAAGCTTCGAGTATTTTTTTCCAACCCTGATATATATATATATAATATATATATATATATATATATATATATATATATATATATATATATATATATATTTATCTTATTCATTACCTTTTGTTAAAGTGTACGTACCATACTATTTTTGAAAAATATTAGCGATACCGGTAATCAAAGCGCATCCGCAAGGGGGTGCACCCCTTACGCTGTGCTGTAGCTGCCACACACATGCACACTCTAAAAAATTAAGAGTACCTTAAGAAAAGTGTACCGGTTTACAAAATCATTCAGCATATTAACAGTGATTTAGCTTTCTATCCTTCCAATAGATGGTATATCAACATCCACATACCTTTGAATAGGTATATAGCAATGGACACTTTAGTAACCCCTTTCATACCCAATATATTTACTGTGCAGGATGCGGGCAATTTTATGTTGGGAGGAAGGGTTAAAAAGGTAAATCAGCCCCAATAGACCCAATCAATTATATACCTATTCCATACCCTTTGTGTACCGTACCCCTCTCATGGTCATATTTGGGGAGAGGGTGGGTTGGAAGGGGAGTGGGTGATAGAAGGGGAGAGGGTTAAAAGGGGAGGCTTAAAAGAGGAAGTAAGAAGGGAAGGGGAGGGGGGGTTTGAAGGAGGGCGGGAGCGTCATCCAATGTTAATGCTCTGAATATTGTGACGCATTTTGGCAGTTTATTCGGGCTACCATTAGACGATGTTATGCAGTTTAGGAAGGATCAGTGGGAATTGTAATGGTAAAGACTACCGTATCTCAATTAACCCTCTGATTTCCATATACCCTACTTAATCTGAAGAATCGTCTATTAATAGCCAGAAAACAGAAAATAAATTCCATTATGCTGAGGCCACACATTCCCGTATATGCTCCCGACTGCTCCCGTACGAAGGTTTATTGGTAGTTGGCAACCGATTACGTAAAACGTAAGGGCATATTACGCAAAACGTAAGTGAAATTGTGTACAGTCTGGGGGGTTGGTACGCATGACGGGAGTAGCCACGCGGGTCGGGGAGGTGCTGGGCGCGGGCTAGGCCGCGCCGTATCGGTTGTGGCTCGCGCTCCCGTATGTCAAAAGTCGGGAAATTTTACGACCGTCCGGGCCATCACGGCCGTCTGACGGGAGCAGCCCAGTCAGACGTAAAATGCTCTGCCATCAGACGTAAGCGGCTCCCGTCAATCGTAAAAAATTCCCATCAAACGGGAAAGTTTACGTTCGTCCGGGCGCATCTGGCAAGAGCGCCGCACTGCGGGTTGGCGGGAAGACGCGGCAACGTTGTACGGGGGGGTATATAAGGACCGGCGGGACGCATTGCCGTCACACCTCTCACCACACCGCAAGAAGCAGCCCACCACCACCACCAGCCAACCCTGCCACCCTACCACCCTGCCACCCTCTGCATGCTTCACCTGCCCTGCCGTCCCTCTGAATGATAATAATAATAATAATAATAATAATAATAATAAAGTTTATTCCACCGACTATTGGTTATTCTTCTTACATAGTATTTACAAATATAATTATATACAGTTGGGGGTTTAGTGTTTTCAAAGTAGTTACAATACTAATACATAATACATAATACATAATTTAGTGTTACTTACAGTAACATAGTATGGAGACAAAGGTAAGCAAGGGTGAGGGGGGGAGGGGTATGTGGAAGGGTGAGGGAGGGAGGAAAGTATGGTGGAGATAAGGAGGGAAAGAGAGATGGGATAGGGATGGGTGGAGGGAGGGATGGTAGCAAAGAGGGAAGAGGGAGAGATGGGATAAGGATGGATGGAGGGAGGGAGGGATGGTAGCAAGGAGGCCATTATTGAAAGTCTGATAGTCATGCATATAATATTAGGGGGAAGGGGGAGGGAGAGAGGATGTTGAGGAACGAGGGGAGGGAGGGAGGGGTGGAAGGAAGAGAGGAGGGAAGGTGGAAGTGGAGGGAGGGAAGGTGGAAGTGGAGGGAGGGAGGGGTGGAAGTAGAGGGAGGGAGGGGTGGAAGTAGAGGGAGGGAAGGTGGAAGTAGAGGGAGGGAAGGTGGAAGAGAGAGAGGCAGGCAGGGAGTGTTGGAGAAAGGGAGATAGATATAGGGGTAAGAGAGCGAAGAGGAGGTGCTGACAGGAAGAGAGAAAGAGGAGGGCTGAGGTAGTAAGATGGGGGAAAACAGAGAAGAGTAGAGGGATATAGAGGAGGAGGGAGGGATAAACAGAACTGGGGCCTTCCATTATTGAAATCCTGGCACCCACACATGTATTATAATAGGTGTTATGCCTGTTCTCCGGTTTTATTAGGGAGTTCACAAAATTGAACTCCTCCAGGATGAATTCCGCGATGTTGTTCATGGTGCCGATGAAGGACTGGGAATGGGAATGGTGTGATCATTCCTGCCCTTTTGTAGTTCCCAGATTACAACCCAGACCTACGTGGTTGACAAAGACTGTCTTTGTCTGTGTTTGGACAGACGGGGTGTGTCAACGATTGTCCGGAAATGGCCGAGGTAAGTCCTAAAAAGTCCCAAGACATACGGCCTCAGCTATGCAGGTCTTGTGGGGGCGTGGCATGGGCGTGGCCTGTGTTTCCGCAAATCGGGCAGCCCATGCGGACTAACAGGGACATGCTTACCCAAGTCGCAAACACGTACGTAGTTCATTACGACTGACGTAACAATGGCCCCGTCACGGTACGTCTGTCGGGAAAATGCAATAATCGTGGTGATACGGGTGTACACGGCGGGACTACGCCCGACAGAACACAAAATTGGCGATTACGCCTGACGGGAGCTGTCGGGAGCAATATACGGGAATGTGTGACCCCAGCATAAGTTTGCTGAATTCTAAGACGTTTTACGTGATTAGTTTGGTGATTATAAGACATTTAACCCCATTAGTATGTCGAATTATTCTGGGCGAGCATGAGGGAGCATGCAATATAAGAGAAATCGGCCTTGGCTGGTACAGTCGTCAGGATTAATTTGTTTCATTTCCCCTGGACTAGGCGTTAGTAGCACTTCACGATGGAGAGGTATCCCCTTCACCTCCTCTCCTTGTTGTTACCATACCCCCACCTAAACCCTCCCATTTTCTCTCCGACCCCAGAACTACACCCACCCTCCCTTCTCTCGCTCTCACCCATTTAGGGGCTACTTCTGGACCTCACCAATTGCATGTATTCCGAACACCTAATGAAGGAATGCAATGTATCATAGGCAGAGTCAAGTATTAGCTTTACTAAATTTGAAAGAAAGAGAGAGAGAGAGAGAGAGAGAGAGAGAGAGAGAGAGAGAGAGAGAGAGAGAGAGAGAGAGAGAGAGAGAGAGAGAGAGAGAGGAGAGAGAGAGAGAGAAAAAAAAGAAAAAAAGAGAAAGCGGGGGAGGGGGTAATGTTAGCCGAAAACCTTACGTATGATTCGAGTGATTCCTACCGATACATTTACCATTAACCCCTGAAAGGTTCATACCGATGTACTGATGGTATAGTAATGTATCATACTCTAATATAGCTGCCAAACTAACCCACGTTAAGTAGTATTTAATTTTCATCGTTGTAATGGCTCAGTCTGGGCTACGTAACAAGCTTGAGACAACGAGGACCGTCTGTGTCAATTCCACCATGAGTCTCTCCCATCAATGAACACACAAAGTAAACCAATCAAGTATTTTGAACTATTTCTTTTTATACAATTATTAAATACTAATATCACTACTTATTAGCACCGTATACAAGAACAAAACATTTGCTTAATCATATTCACCACAAATCTCTCTGCTTCTAGACAGTTCAGAACTCATTACGTGTAAAGTGCCAATTTGCCAATAAATACCATGAATTATTGCCGAGAATGTGCTCAGTGAGTCGGCCATGTGACTTCATTACGCTAACTCAACACTCATCCTCTTAACTGAGCTATCTACCCAATCATTAGGCCATATTGTTTTCCTAATTGGCCATAATGTAAAACTACTGTATATAAACGGGACACGAACTACCCTCGGGCAAGGTTCTGGGATTTTCGAAAAGAGGCTCCAGGCTTGAAAATATTACTTGACATAAACAGGCTGAATAATCCTGAAGGGTTGATAACCAATATATATGCCCTATTTTAATTAACTACCCCTCGGGTACTCTTACGTTCATCTATCCATTAGGGAGGGTCTCATTTTAAAGTTCCCATTCCCTCAACACTTACACTCACTCATACTTTATGGAAGGACTTATTCATTTTGTCACCTTACCCTTAATACCTTGCTATAAGGTTACTCTATTTGATCAGGTATCTTGTTTTGTAACCAAGTTAAGGGGGGGCGTTCATTATGGTTATGTAGCAATATGGGTTGAAACATAGCAAATTGCATTAAATACTCCCTGAGTAATGACAACACGTAGGGTATCTACTCCACATAATACTATTAAAAGCTTCACGCCTATTCCAAGCTTATTCTCTTGAGATAAGTTTAACACTCCACGGGCGGCTAGGTCGGTAACTTCTACTACCTGCCAAGCGGGTAGTTTTACCCTAAACAAGCTTATTTCCGTGCTCTTTTTCATGCATAAACAAGAGCCAGAGCGTAATACAAGTATGTATCCGTGAAAGGTCGATAATTGAGCTTTCCAATGACACCAGAACCATCCTTCTACGACCACTAGATCTCTTGCAACGATCGTGCAACACGACGGCAAAATCGCTAAAATACGGTAATTTCCTTACATAATTCCGTCTAGCGAGGTAGTGGGTGTGGAGGTAGGCCCAGTGCCGGCGCGGGAGCCGTGCCGAACGGTCAGAGTCAACCTAAGCTCCTCCCACCACTCGGACTCTCTCTCAGAGCCAATGATGTGCTCAAAATTGCTACCGACTTAAGGCGGTCCCCGCCACATTGGTCTTTCTTCTCTAAACTGCCTTAAGTCGGGCCCCGCCAATAAGGGGTTAAAGATAATTTGAATTCACACCTGTTAAGAATAATTACTAAATAACTATATAACGCCCATTTAATAAATCCCAGATTAACTACAAGAGTTATAATATTGAACTGATCAATAATTCTTCTACTACAATATCACTCTGTAAAACAGTTTTGTGTTGCAGCAGCAGCAGCAGCAACAGTTGTGTGTATAACCAAATAATCTCATTATACCTGTTGTACTTAAAATGTCTAAGTTCAAGCACACTACTGAGGTGGAGGAATAATTCGACAGTTGCTAGAGTTTGTATTGTTTATTTAATAGAACGAACTCTAAATCTAACTACTAGTCCAATAGCCTACTTCCTGTTCTGGTCGAAATGAGTTCAGTACGCGAATTGAATAAAACGTTGTCCCGTGATAAATGGTACGTTGGAACCCAAGAGCTCCCGCACATACTATTCGGATGCCCGCTATTCAGGTAATGCCTCGCTTCGACTTAGATACATCGTAGGTTACCAGACTGAATTTATAATGATCGCCGTGCCCTTCGATGTCTTCTAAGAGACCTGGGCTGCTCTGACTCAAACTATTACTAATTTCTTAATCCTAAATGCAAGTGGACAAATAATATATATTTCTATATCCGCTTCCGAAACCCTCAAATGGCTAACCTTTTCCCTGGCGTTACGAACACCACTCTCGGCTCATACAATAGCCCCTCTGAATACAACACTGGCCCGTGGGCCGTTTAACTCTCTATAAAGGATATAATCTTTAACTCACATTCCCCTTACAACACCGAACGCGTAGTCCGTTACACATGAACATAAAAGCTTTGTCAATACAATAGTACACCTGAATACAACACTAGCCCATAGGCCGTTTAACTCTCTATCAGAGATATAATCTTTAACTCTTAGTTCCCTTACAACACCGAACGCGTAGTCCGTTACACATGAACATAAACTCTTTGTTAATACAATATTACACCGGAATACAACAATGGCTTGTAGACCGTTTAACTCTCTATAAAGGATATAATCTTTAACTCTTAGTTCTCTTACAACATCGAATGCGTAGTCCGTTACACATGAACATAAACTCTTTGTTAATACAATATTACACCGGAATACAACATTGCTCCCTGGACAATATTTCTGGTAGCTTCAAGAGCCGGATACGCCCTTACGTTACTTTCTATTTCAATCTTAACGGTCACTCAACTGTGCTAGGCGGTAGCAAGACTAATCAAGAAGTTCCTTTATCGATGATAAGTTACGTTAAACATATTCGGACTAGTGTCCCTTTAATATAATTCGGACGTGTGTCCTTGCAATATAATTTCGGACGTGTGTCCTTACAATCTAACCCGGACGTGTGTCCTTACAATATAATTCCTATAACCCTACATGAAGCTCATCTCTAAACTAACTATTCACTATTTTCCCCTGAACCCAATAGTTGTTATTTAATCTCTGTCCCTCTTACGTTAATTACAGAACTTCCTATAAGATCCTAAATACTTGGTAGATAATGGCTTGGAGCCCTTTCTATCAATAAACACTAGTTACACATAACACATCATCCGTTTATTCTATTTCTTAGTCAAGTCAATTTCTCTTTTCGTTTGTTCTATAAGAACACATATTTTTATTGAAGATCCCCCGAATTAGTCAAATTCCCCTCTCTCTTTTTCTTGGTTCCTCTGCGGGCCCAATATGGTCCTGATTAAAAGTCTGTTGCTCGTGGTGGGTGTTCTGGCTGCACTACCACCTCAAAGCTGGCCAGTAGCGGTCTGGGAGGTTGTCACTCTTAGCCATCTCCTGACGTCCTGGATGAAGTTGCTGGCTGCGGGTGTGCAGGCATGCAATATGGCGACAGGCCCAGGGATACTGATAGTGTATCCTCCGGGTTGGTGAGAGTGATGCAGGACTCGAGTGCTCTGCTACTGGAACTGTTGTGTGGGCTGGAAGGCTACTGTGGTGATCGCCTTGGTTCCTGGTGTGCCCGCAGGAGAGGAGGAGGCTGGGAGGAGAGGTGTTGCTTCCTCGAGGCGTGGTGCCCGTCTGACCCCGAGCGGCTCTCGTCCCCTTCCCTTTATAGGGGGGGCCGGCGTGCTGATTGGCTGCCCTGCTTCGCGCTGCCAATTGTGCTTTAGCAAGCGTGACTTGCAGTTTAGACTCAGTCCTCTCTCGCTCTCCTTCTCCAAAGTAAGTGCCAGGAAGTTGAATGCCTTTGTCATTTAGTGGCTTACGGGAGTCAGATGCTGGCACTAAGTTGTCTGACAAAAGGCAAGTAGAAGATCCGGTACAAGGAGCAAATGAGGTAGATGTAGGAGGGTCACAGGTGGTCATGCCGGGAATTTGGACGTTTGTGGCCCAAAAAGTTCGACATGAAGGAGCGCCCTAATTGGTCGGACGCTCTCCTACTTTATCATCCTCTGTGAAGTTAAGGCGAGCTCCTGATCGCCATAACACAACCCCCCGAAAATCATGGCCCTGATCCTGCCACTCCACCCTTCCTCCATGATCACACAGACATTTGTGTAGCTGGATTGCAGAAGTTTGGTTTCCCAGGGCCGTTTTGGCCAACAAGATTTGGCCGGGTTTATCCAAAAGGAGCTTCAAAGCCCGGGTCGTCTGTACTCGGTGACCTTTCCCGTCGACGACAGCGATTAGACAACGGAGTCGATAGTGGGGTTCAGTGGGGTGAGGCATGGTGCCTTTGAACTGACCAGCTCGCGCCTCAAGGGTCGCATTTATACTCTCGTCCGGGTACCGGATTGGTGGACGACTAACCATACCACTTTGGGTAAAGGTTTCTGCAGGTGGAGGGATTAAAGTCTGTGGGTGATTCATACAACCCACCGGTTTTTCTTTCCTTTCACTCAACCTAGGTAACGACGAATCTGGTTGCAGCGGTGGGATCCGTACCCACGCCTTTAAGTTCAAGCACACTACTGAGGTGGGGGAATAATTCGACAGTTGCTAGAGTTTGTATAGTTTATTTAATAGAACGAACTTTAAATCTAACTACTAGTCCAATAGCCTACTTCCTGTTCTGGTCGAAATGAGTTCAGTACGCGAATTGAATAAAACGTTGTCCCGTGATAGATGGTACGTTGGAACCCAAGAGCTCCCGCACATACTATTCGGATGCCCGCTATTCAGGTAATGCCTCGCTTCAACTTAGATACATCGTAGGTTACCAGACTGAATTTATAATGATCGCCGTGCCCTTCGATGTCTTCTAAGAGACCTGGGCTGCTCTGACTCAAACTATTACTAATTTCTTAATCCTAAATGCAAGTGGACAAATAATATATTTCTATATCCGCTTCCGAAACCCTCAAATGGCTAACCTTTTCCCGGGCGTTACGAACACCACTCTCGGCTCATACAATAGCCCCTCTAAATACAACACTGGCCCGTGGGCCGTTTAACTCTCTATATAGGATATAATCTTTAACTCACATTTCCCTTACAACACCGAACGCGTAGTCCGTTACACATGAACATAAAAGCTTTGTCAATACAATAGTACACCTGAATACAACACTAGCCTGTAGGCCGTTTAACTCTCTATCAGAGATATAATCTTTAACTCTTAGTTCCCTTACAACACCGAACGCGTAGTCCGTTACACATGAACATAAACTCTTTGTTAATACAATATTACAGCAGAATACAACACTGGCTCGAAGGCCGTTTAACTCTCTATAAAGGATATAATCTTTAACTCTTAGTTCTCTTACAACATCGAATGCGTAGTCCGTTACACAAGAACATAAACTCTTTGTTAATACAATATTACACCGGAATACAACATTGCTCCCTGGACAATATTTCTGGTAGCTTCAAGAGCCGGATACGCCCTTATGTTACTTTCTATTTCAATCTTAACGGTCACTCAACCGTGCTAGGAGGTAGGTTGGATTCAGCGTACTTTTAAAACACGCGGTGAATTGCCTATGATAACGCTCTTCAAATCTCTAGTGCTACCGCGGCTTGAATACTGTAGCGTATTAACATCCCCATACAAAGCAGGTGAAATAAATGACGTAGAGAGTGTACAAAGAAATTTCACTTCGCATATAAGTTCGATAAAACATCTACACTATTGGGAGCGTTTAAGAGCACTGAATCTGTACTCACTGGAACGTAGAAGAGAACGTTACCTAATAATATACACGTGGAAAATCGCAGAGGGTTTAGTACCAAACCTACATACTCCGATAGTCATGAAATTCAGTGATAGGAGAGGCTGGGAATGCGAAATCCCCCGGATGAATAACAGGGGTGCTATGGGCTCTCTGCGAGAGGGCTGGTTATCACACAGAGGCCCACGTCTCTTCAACAAACTCCCACGGCGAGTAAGAGACATGAGGGACATCACGTTAGACAACTTCAAGAGAGCCCTAGATGTCAAACTGCAAAAAGTGCCAGACGAGCCCATCCTCGCAAGGGAGCGAGCTGTCGCTTCAAACAGTCTACTGCACCAAATCACCACCCATAACAAGGGGCGTCGCGCTCCTTGGTGCCGCTAGAGGAGCGGCGAACACATCCAAAGGAATCCAAAGGTAAGGTAAGACTAATCATGAAGTTCCTTTATCGATGATAAGTTTCGTTAAACATATTCGGACTAGTGTCCCTTCAATATAATTCGGACGTGTGTCCTTGCAATATCATTTCGGACGTGTGTCCTTACAATCTAACCCGGACGTGTGTCCTTACAATATATTTCCTATAACCCTAGCTGAAGCTCATCTCTAAAACAACTATTCACTATTTTCCCCTGAACCCAATAGTTGTTATTTAATCTCTGTCCCTCTTACGTTAATTAAAGAACTTCCTATAAGATCCTAAATACTTGGTAGCTAATGGCTTGGAGCCCTTTCTATCAATAAACACTAGTTACACATAACACATCATCCGTTTATTCTATTTCTTAGTCAAGTCAATTTCTCTTTTCGTTTGTTCTATAAGACACATATTTTTATTGAAGATCCCCCGAATTAGTCAAATTCCCCTCTCTCTTTTTCTTGGTTCCTCTGCGGGCCCAATATGGTCCTGATTAAAAGTCTGTTGCTCGTGGTGGGCGTTCTGGCTGCACTACCACCTCAAAGCTGGCCAGTAGCGGTCTGGGAGGTTGTCACTCTTAGCCATCTCCTGACGTCCTGGATGAAGTTGCTGGCTGCGGGTGTGCAGGCATGTAATATGGCGACAGGCCCAGGGATACTGATAGTGTATCCTCCGGGTTGGTGAGAGTGATGCAGGACTCGAGTGCTCTGCTACTGGAACTGTTGTGTGGGCTGGAAGGCTACTGTGGAGATCGCCTTGGTTCCTGGTGTGCCCGCAGGAGAGGGGAGGGTGGGAGGAGAGGTGTTGCTTCCTCGAGGCGTGGTGCCCGACTGACCCCGAGCGGCTCTCGTCCCCTTCCCTTTATAGGGGGGGCCGGCGTGCTGATTGGCTGCCCCGCTTCGCGCTGCCAATTGTGCTTTAGCAAGCGTGACTTGCAGTTTAGACTCAGTCCTCTCTCGCTCTCCTTCCCCAAAGTAAGTGCCAGGAAGTTGATTGCCTTTGTCATTTAGTGGCTTACGGGAGTCAGATGCTGGCACTAAGTTGTCTGACAAAAGGCAAGTAGAAGATCCGGTACAAGGAGCAAATGAGGTAGATGTAGGAGGGTCACAGGTGGTCATGCCGGGAATTTGGACGTTTGTGGCCCAAAAAGTTCGACATGAAGGAGCGCCCTGATTGGTCGGACGCTTTCCTACTTTATCATCCTCTGTGAAGTTAAGGCGAGCTCCTGATCGCCGTAAACACAACCCCCCGAAAATCATGGCCCTGATCCTGCCACTCCACCCTTCCTCCATGCTCACACAGACATTTGTGTAGCTGGATTGCAGAAGTTTGGTTTCCCAGGGCCGTTTTGGCCAACAAGATTTGGCCGGGTTTATACAAAAGGAGCTTCAAAGCCCGGGTCGTCTGTACTCGGTGACCTTTCCCGTCGACAACAGCGATTAGACGACGGAGTCGATAGTGGGGTTCAGTGGGGTGAGGCATGGTGCCTTTGAACTGACCAGCTCGCGCCTCAGGGGTCGCATTTATACTCTCGTCCGGGTACCGGATTGGTAGACGACTAACCCTACCGCTTCGGGTAAAGGTTTCTGCAGGGCCCATTGGTGGAGGGATTAAAGTCTGTGGTTGATTCATACAACCCACCGGTTTTTCTTCCCTTTCACTCAACCTAGGTAACGACGAATCTGGTGGAAGCGGTGAGATCCGAACCCACGCCTCTAAGTTCAAGCACACTACTGAGGTGGGGGAATAATTCGACAGTTGCTAGAGTTTGTATAGTTTATTTAATAGAATGAACTTTAAATCTAACTACTAGTCCAATATCCTACTTCCTGTTCTGGTCGAAATGAGTTCAGTACGCGAATTGAATAAAACGTTGTCCCGTGATAGATGGTACGTTGGAACCCAAGAGCTCCCGCACATACTATTCGGATGCCCGCTATTCAGGTAATGCCTCGCTTCGACTTAGATACATCGTAGGTTACCAGACTGAATTTATAATGATCGCCGTGCCCTTCGATGTCTTCTAAGAGACCTGGGCTGCTCTGACTCAAACAATTACTAATTTCTTAATCCTAAATGCAAGTGCACAAATAATATATATTTCTATATCCGCTTCCGAAACCCTCAAATGGCTAACCTTTTCCCGGGCGTTACGAACACCACTCTCGGCTCATACAATAGCCCCTCTAAATACAACACTGGCCCGTGGGCCGTTTAACTCTCTATATAGGATATAATCTTTAACTCACATTTCCCTTACAACACCGAACGCGTAGTCCGTTACACATGAACATAAAAGCTTTGTCAATACAATAGTACACCTGAATACAACACTAGCCTGTAGGCCGTTTAACTCTCTATCAGAGATATAATCTTTAACTCTTAGTTCCCTTACAACACCGAACGCGTAGTCCGTTACACATGAACATAAACTCTTTGTTAATACAATATTACACCGGAATACAACAATGGCTTGTAGACCGTTTAACTCTCTATAAAGGATATAATCTTTAACTCTTAGTTCTCTTACAACATCGAATGCGTAGTCCGTTACACATGAACATAAACTCTTTGTTAATACAATATTACACCGGAATACAACATTGCTCCCTGGACAATATTTCTGGTAGCTTCAAGAGCCGGATACGCCTTACGTTACTTTCTATTTCAATCTTAACGGTCACTCAACTGTGCTAGGCGGTAGCAAGACTAATCAAGAAGTTCCTTTATCGATGATAAGTTACGTTAAACATATTCGGACTAGTGTCCCTTAATATAATTCGGACGTGTGTCCTTGCAATATAATTTCGGACGTGTGTCCTTACAATCTAACCCGGACGTGTGTCCTTACAATATAATTCCTATAACCCTACATGAAGCTCATCTCTAAAACTAACTATTCACTATTTTCCCCTGAACCCAATAGTTGTTATTTAATCTCTGTCCCTCTTACGTTAATTACAGAACTTCCTATAAGATCCTAAATACTTGGTAGATAATGGCTTGGAGCCCTTTCTATCAATAAACACTAGTTACACATAACACATCATCCGTTTATTCTATTTCTTAGTCAAGTCAATTTCTCTTTTCGTTTGTTCTATAAGAACACATATTTTTATTGAAGATCCCCCGAATTAGTCAAATTCCCCTCTCTCTTTTTCTTGGTTCCTCTGCGGGCCCAATATGGTCCTGATTAAAAGTCTGTTGCTCGTGGTGGGTGTTCTGGCTGCACTACCACCTCAAAGCTGGCCAGTAGCGGTCTGGGAGGTTGTCACTCTTAGCCATCTCCTGACGTCCTGGATGAAGTTGCTGGCTGCGGGTGTGCAGGCATGCAATATGGCGACAGGCCCAGGGATACTGATAGTGTATCCTCCGGGTTGGTGAGAGTGATGCAGGACTCGAGTGCTCTGCTACTGGAACTGTTGTGTGGGCTGGAAGGCTACTGTGGTGATCGCCTTGGTTCCTGGTGTGCCCGCAGGAGAGGAGGAGGCTGGGAGGAGAGGTGTTGCTTCCTCGAGGCGTGGTGCCCGTCTGACCCCGAGCGGCTCTCGTCCCCTTCCCTTTATAGGGGGGGCCGGCGTGCTGATTGGCTGCCCCGCTTCGCGCTGCCAATTGTGCTTTAGCAAGCGTGACTTGCAGTTTAGACTCAGTCCTCTCTCGCTCTCCTTCTCCAAAGTAAGTGCCAGGAAGTTGATTGCCTTTGTCATTTAGTGGCTTACGGGAGTCAGATGCTGGCACTAAGTTGTCTGACAAAAGGCAAGTAGAAGATCCGGTACAAGGAGCAAATGAGGTAGATTGTAGGAGGGTCACAGGTGGTCATGCCGGGAATTTGGACGTTTGTGGCCCAAAAAGTTCGACATGAAGGAGCGCCCTAATTGGTCGGACGCTCTCCTACTTTATCATCCTCTGTGAAGTTAAGGCGAGCTCCTGATCGCCATAACACAACCCCCCGAAAATCATGGCCCTGATCCTGCCACTCCACCCTTCCTCCATGATCACACAGACATTTGTGTAGCTGGATTGCAGAAGTTTGGTTTCCCAGGGCCGTTTTGGCCAACAAGATTTGGCCGGGTTTATCCAAAAGGAGCTTCAAAGCCCGGGTCGTCTGTACTCGGTGACCTTTCCCGTCGACGACAGCGATTAGACAACGGAGTCGATAGTGGGGTTCAGTGGGGTGAGGCATGGTGCCTTTGAACTGACCAGCTCGCGCCTCAAGGGTCGCATTTATACTCTCGTCCGGGTACCGGATTGGTGGACGACTAACCATACCACTTTGGGTAAAGGTTTCTGCAGGTGGAGGGATTAAAGTCTGTGGGTGATTCATACAACCCACCGGTTTTTCTTTCCTTTCACTCAACCTAGGTAACGACGAATCTGGTTGCAGCGGTGGGATCCGTACCCACGCCTTTAAGTTCAAGCACACTACTGAGGTGGGGGAATAATTCGACAGTTGCTAGAGTTTGTATAGTTTATTTAATAGAACGAACTTTAAATCTAACTACTAGTCCAATAGCCTACTTCCTGTTCTGGTCGAAATGAGTTCAGTACGCGAATTGAATAAAACGTTGTCCCGTGATAGATGGTACGTTGGAACCCAAGAGCTCCCGCACATACTATTCGGATGCCCGCTATTCAGGTAATGCCTCGCTTCAACTTAGATACATCGTAGGTTACCAGACTGAATTTATAATGATCGCCGTGCCCTTCGATGTCTTCTAAGAGACCTGGGCTGCTCTGACTCAAACTATTACTAATTTCTTAATCCTAAATGCAAGTGGACAAATAATATATATTTCTATATCCGCTTCCGAAACCCTCAAATGGCTAACCTTTTCCCGGGCGTTACGAACACCACTCTCGGCTTATACAATAGCCCCTCTAAATACAACACTGGCCCGTGGGCCGTTTAACTCTCTATATAGGATATAATCTTTAACTCACATTTCCCTTACAACACCGAACGCGTAGTCCGTTACACATGAACATAAAAGCTTTGTCAATACAATAGTACACCTGAATACAACACTAGCCTGTAGGCCGTTTAACTCTCTATCAGAGATATAATCTTTAACTCTTAGTTCCCTTACAACACCGAACGCGTAGTCCGTTACACATGAACATAAACTCTTTGTTAATACAATATTACAGCAGAATACAACACTGGCTCGAAGGCCGTTTAACTCTCTATAAAGGATATAATCTTTAACTCTTAGTTCTCTTACAACATCGAATGCGTAGTCCGTTACACAAGAACATAAACTCTTTGTTAATACAATATTACACCGGAATACAACATTGCTCCCTGGACAATATTTCTGGTAGCTTCAAGAGCCGGATACGCCCTTATGTTACTTTCTATTTCAATCTTAACGGTCACTCAACCGTGCTAGGAGGTAGGTTGGATTCAGCGTACTTTTAAAACACGCGGTGAATTGCCTATGATAACGCTCTTCAAATCTCTAGTGCTACCGCGGCTTGAATACTGTAGCGTATTAACATCCCCATACAAAGCAGGTGAAATAAATGACGTAGAGAGTGTACAAAGAAATTTCACTTCGCATATAAGTTCGATAAAACATCTACACTATTGGGAGCGTTTAAGAGCACTGAATCTGTACTCACTGGAACGTAGAAGAGAACGTTACCTAATAATATACACGTGGAAAATCGCAGAGGGTTTAGTACCAAACCTACATACTCCGATAGTCATGAAATTCAGTGATAGGAGAGGCTGGGAATGCGAAATCCCCCGGATGAATAACAGGGGTGCTATGGGCTCTCTGCGAGAGGGCTGGTTATCACACAGAGGCCCACGTCTCTTCAACAAACTCCCACGGCGAGTAAGAGACATGAGGGAATCACGTTAGACAACTTCAAGAGAGCCCTAGATGTCAAACTGCAAAAAGTGCCAGACGAGCCCATCCTCGCAAGGGAGCGAGCTGTCGCTTCAAACAGTCTACTGCACCAAATCACCACCCATAACAAGGGGCGTCGCGCTCCTTGGTGCCGCTAGAGGAGCGGCGAACACATCCAAAGGAATCCAAAGGTAAGGTAAGACTAATCATGAAGTTCCTTTATCGATGATAAGTTTCGTTAAACATATTCGGACTAGTGTCCCTTCAATATAATTCGGACGTGTGTCCTTGCAATATAATTTCGGACGTGTGTCCTTACAATCTAACCCGGACGTGTGTCCTTACAATATATTTCCTATAACCCTAGCTGAAGCTCATCTCTAAAACAACTATTCACTATTTTCCCCTGAACCCAATAGTTGTTATTTAATCTCTGTCCCTCTTACGTTAATTAAAGAACTTCCTATAAGATCCTAAATACTTGGTAGCTAATGGCTTGGAGCCCTTTCTATCAATAAACACTAGTTACACATAACACATCATCCGTTTATTCTATTTCTTAGTCAAGTCAATTTCTCTTTTCGTTTGTTCTATAAGACACATATTTTTATTGAAGATCCCCCGAATTAGTCAAATTCCCCTCTCTCTTTTTCTTGGTTCCTCTGCGGGCCCAATATGGTCCTGATTAAAAGTCTGTTGCTCGTGGTGGGCGTTCTGGCTGCACTACCACCTCAAAGCTGGCCAGTAGCGGTCTGGGAGGTTGTCACTCTTAGCCATCTCCTGACGTCCTGGATGAAGTTGCTGGCTGCGGGTGTGCAGGCATGTAATATGGCGACAGGCCCAGGGATACTGATAGTGTATCCTCCGGGTTGGTGAGAGTGATGCAGGACTCGAGTGCTCTGCTACTGGAACTGTTGTGTGGGCTGGAAGGCTACTGTGGAGATCGCCTTGGTTCCTGGTGTGCCCGCAGGAGAGGGGGAGGGTGGGAGGAGAGGTGTTGCTTCCTCGAGGCGTGGTGCCCGACTGACCCCGAGCGGCTCTCGTCCCCTTCCCTTTATAGGGGGGGCCGGCGTGCTGATTGGCTGCCCCGCTTCGCGCTGCCAATTGTGCTTTAGCAAGCGTGACTTGCAGTTTAGACTCAGTCCTCTCTCGCTCTCCTTCCCCAAAGTAAGTGCCAGGAAGTTGATTGCCTTTGTCATTTAGTGGCTTACGGGAGTCAGATGCTGGCACTAAGTTGTCTGACAAAAGGCAAGTAGAAGATCCGGTACAAGGAGCAAATGAGGTAGATGTAGGAGGGTCACAGGTGGTCATGCCGGGAATTTGGACGTTTGTGGCCCAAAAAGTTCGACATGAAGGAGCGCCCTGATTGGTCGGACGCTTTCCTACTTTATCATCCTCTGTGAAGTTAAGGCGAGCTCCTGATCGCCATAACACAACCCCCCGAAAATCATGGCCCTGATCCTGCCACTCCACCCTTCCTCCATGCTCACACAGACATTTGTGTAGCTGGATTGCAGAAGTTTGGTTTCCCAGGGCCGTTTTGGCCAACAAGATTTGGCCGGGTTTATACAAAAGGAGCTTCAAAGCCCGGGTCGTCTGTACTCGGTGACCTTTCCCGTCGACAACAGCGATTAGACGACGGAGTCGATAGTGGGGTTCAGTGGGGTGAGGCATGGTGCCTTTGAACTGACCAGCTCGCGCCTCAGGGGTCGCATTTATACTCTCGTCCGGGTACCGGATTGGTAGACGACTAACCCTACCGCTTCGGGTAAAGGTTTCTGCAGGGCCCATTGGTGGAGGGATTAAAGTCTGTGGTTGATTCATACAACCCACCGGTTTTTCTTCCCTTTCACTCAACCTAGGTAACGACGAATCTGGTGGAAGCGGTGAGATCCGAACCCACGCCTCTAAGTTCAAGCACACTACTGAGGTGGGGGAATAATTCGACAGTTGCTAGAGTTTGTATAGTTTATTTAATAGAATGAACTTTAAATCTAACTACTAGTCCAATATCCTACTTCCTGTTCTGGTCGAAATGAGTTCAGTACGCGAATTGAATAAAACGTTGTCCCGTGATAGATGGTACGTTGGAACCCAAGAGCTCCCGCACATACTATTCGGATGCCCGCTATTCAGGTAATGCCTCGCTTCGACTTAGATACATCGTAGGTTACCAGACTGAATTTATAATGATCGCCGTGACCTTCGATGTCTTCTAAGAGACCTGGGCTGCTCTGACTCAAACAATTACTAATTTCTTAATCCTAAATGCAAGTGCACAAATAATATATATTTCTATATCCGCTTCCGAAACCCTCAAATGGCTAACCTTTTCCCGGGCGTTACGAACACCACTCTCGGCTCATCCAATAGCCCCTCTGAATACAACACTGACCCGTGGGCCGTTTAACTCTCTATAAAGGATATAATCTTTAACTCACATTTCCCTTACAACACCGAACGCGTAGTCCGTTACACATGAACATAAAAGCTTTGTCAATACAATAGTACACCTGAATACAACACTAGCCCGTAGGCCGTTTAACTCTCTATCAGAGATATAATCTTTAACTCTTAGTTCCCTTACAACACCGAACACATAGTCCATTACACATGAACATATAAACTCTTTGTTAATACAATATTACACCAGAATACAACACTGGCTCATAGGCCGTTTAACTCTCTATAAAGGATATAATCTTTAACTCTTAGTTCTCTTACAACATCGAACGCTTAGTCCGTTACACAAGAACATAAACTCTTTGTTAATACAATATTACACCGGAATACAACATTGCTCCCTGGACAATATTTCTGGTAGCTTCAAGAGCCGGATACGCCCTTACGTTACTTTCTATTTCAATCTTAACGGTCACTCAACCATGCTAGGAGGTAGCAAGACTAATCATGAAGTTCCTTTATCGATGATAAGTTTCGTTAAACATATTCTTGCTCCGACATTGTCGCTGAGATGATAAAAGCCTCAGGGGAGATTGATGTAAACTTAGTCACTGAGTTGATAAACACCATTATTAAAGATGAGAAAATCCCAGAGGATTGGCTCAAAAGTGTAATTGTAAATATATGCAAAGGAAAAGGGGATGCGCTAGATAGAGGAAATTATAGGGGCCTGAAAATGCTTGACCAAATCATGAAGGTCTGTGAGAGAGTCCTTTTGGGTTTGATCAGGCAAAGCATCTCTATTGATGATATGCAGTTTGGTTTTATGCCAGGACGTGGTACAACCGATGCTATCATCATAGTCAGGCAGATACAGGAAAGATACTTACTAAAAGGCAGGGATCTTTACTTTGTGTTTGTGGACCTGGAGAAGGCCTTTGATAGGGTACCTAGAGATGTTGTGCAGTGGGCTATGAGGAAACTTGGTGTGGAAGAGTGGCTGGTGCGTGTGATAATGAAGATGTATGAGGATTCGCGAAGTTCGGTGAGGGTGAAGGGTATACTGAGTGATGAGTTCGCAGTCCGTGTTGGACTCCATCAGGGTTCAGTGTTAAGCCCCCTCCTCTTTATTTTGGTCTTGGAGGCGCTGTCTAGAGTTTTTAGAGGCGGACTCCCGTTGGAACTGTTTTATGCAGACGATTTAGTCCTAATAGCTGACAGTATGCAGGATGCTGAGGCCAAATTCAGAGAGTGGAGAGAGGGCATGGTGAGCAAGGGTTTAAGAGTCAATATTAACAAAACCAAGGTTATGCATTGTAGATTGAGACGAGGCAATGTGGAAAAGAGCGGTGCATACCCATGTGCAGTGTGTGGAAAGGGAGTGGGCGTTAACTCAATTCAATGTAGCATCTGTCGATGTTGGGTACACCATGGGAGTAAGCGCTGTAGTAGAATAAAGGGGCCCCTGCCGAAGGATAAGTCAGAAATAGAGAAATTTGAGTGCGTAGTGTGCAAAGGCGAGCTTGTGTTAAGTGATGATCCTGTGGCTGTGAATTTTGGAAATGAGTCTTTGGAGCTGGTGAACAAGTTTTGTTACCTAGGAGATACCATCTCTGCCGGTGGTGGGGCCGAGGCTGCCACTGTTGCTAGAATTAGGTGTGGCTGGGGGAAATTCAGAGAATTGATGCCAATCCTGACCATGAAAAGAATGCCTCTCCCCCTGAAGGGAAAGGTGTATGCCTCATGTGTTAGAAGTGCAATGACGTATGCCTCAGAAACATGGGCCGTTAAAGTAGAGGATGTCAACAGAATGGAGCGTAATGAGATGAGAATGGTGAGATGGATGTGTGGGGCCAGGCTACAGGATAGAATAACAAATGTTGAGCTGAGGAGACGTTTAGGTATAAAGAGTATTAGCGAGGTGATGCGTACAAGTAGACTGGGATGCTATGGACATGTGGAGAGAATGGATGAACAAAATTGGGTGAAAAAATGCAGGTCTGTGATTGTGGAGGGAGCTGCACCATGGGGTGGACCGAGGAAGACCTGGGATCGGACTATACGCGCCGATCTCAAATCCAAGAACTTGACAAGTGAAGCAGCCCTTAACAGCGTTGCCTGGAATGCCGCCATTAGGACAAGAGACTGAAACTGCGCTGATGTGTGGAACACTCAGTCTTAAAATTTTATGTATGTATTCGGACTAGTGTCCCTTCAATATAATTCGGACGTGTGTCCTTGCAATATAATTTCGGACGTGTGTCCTTACAATCTAACCCGGACGTGTGTCCTTACAATATAATTCCTATAACCCTAGCTGAAGCTCATCTCTAAAACAACTATTCACTATTTTCCCCTGAACCCAATAGTTGTCATTTAATCTCTGTCCCTCTTACGTTAATTAAAGAACTTCCTATAAGATCCTAAATACTTGGTAGCTAATGGCTTGGAGCCCTTTCTATCAATAAACACTAGTTACACATAACACATCATCCGTTTATTCTATTTCTTAGTCAAGTCAATTTCTCTTTTCGTTTGTTCTATAAGAACACATATTTTTATTGAAGATCCCCCGAATTAGTCAAATTCCCCTCTCTCTTTTTCTTGGTTCCTCTGCGGGCCCAATATGGGTCCTGATTAAAAGTCAGTTGCTCGTGGTGGGCGTTCTGGCTGCACTACCACCTCAAAGCTGGCCAGTAGTGGTCTGGGAGGTTGTCACTTTTAGCCATCTCCTGACGTCCTGGATGAAGTTGCTGGCTGCGGGTATGCAGGCATGCAATATGGCGACAGGCCCAGGGATACTGATGGTGTATCCTCCGGGTTGGTGAGAGTGATGCAAGACTCGAGTGCTCTGCTACTGGAACTGTTGTGTGGGCTGGAAGGCTACTGTGGTGATCGCCTTGGTTCCTGGTGTGCCCGCAGGAGAGGGGGAGGCTGGGAGGAGAGGTGTTGCTTCCTCGAGACGTGGTGCCCGTCTGATCCCGAGCGGCTCTCGTCCCCTTCCCTTTATAGGGGAGGGCCAGCGTGCTGATTGGCTGCCCCGCTTCGCGCTGCAAATTGTGCTTTAGCAAATGTGACTTGCAGTTTAGACTCAGTCCTCTCTCGCTCTCCTTCTCCAAAGTAAGTGCCAGGAAGTTGATTGCCTTTGTCATTTAGTGGCTTACGGGAGTCAGATGCTGGCACTAAGTTGTCTGACAAAAGGCAAGTAGAAGTTCCGGTACAAGGAGCAAATGAGGTAGATGTAGGAGGGTCACAGGTGGTCATGCCGGGAATTTGGACGTTTGTGGCCCAAAAAGTTCGACATGAAGGAGCGCCCTTATTGGTCGGACGCTTTCGCACTTTAATACCTTATATATAATTATACAAGTGTGTATTTCTACCCCTCATATCTGGTATATCCATATCATAATACAGTTAACCCTACTAGTAACGGTAGTAATTAGCAGATTCAGGTTAGCTTTTGTTTAGTTCATAATTATGTTTAATGTGCAGAAAATAGTGGTCGAGAGATATATGTGAAATACTTTATTCCTTCATTAGGTGTTCAGAATAGATTTAATCGGTGAGGTCCCAGAAGTAGCTCTTAGCTGGGTGAGAGTGAGAGAAGGGAGGGTGGGTGTAGTTCTGGGGTCGGAGAGAAAATGGGAGGGTTTAGGTGGGGGTATGGGAACAACAAGGAGAGGAGGTGGAGGGGATACCTCTCCACCGAGCAGTGCTACTAACAGGGAAAATGAAACTAATTAATCCTGACGACTGTACAATGTCTACCAAAAGTGATGGTTATGCCATCAGAGTGGAAAAGGGGAGGGTAACACGAGGAAGAAAAATTGTTGGAGAGGTTTTTGGCTAGATGCCAGAAAGCTTGGGAAGAGCTAGAGTTGGATAGTTCAGTGCATTTATTGTTGTTGAAAGAGTGTTTGGCAAGTCGAAGAACAGATTTGGCTTGATTCCGGGCAGGAACATAGGAAGAATGAGATTCTAGAGTTTTAAGGCGTAGGTACTGTTTGAATGCTTCCTCTTTGTTACGGACAGCAGTAGGACAGCAGTAGAACAAGCGTGAGGAAACCAAGATTTTTTTGCATTAGGCTGAGAGGAAGAAAATGGAAAGTACGCTTCCATGCCCGAGAGGATTACCTCGGTAATGCGTTCAGCGCTCTCCCAGGGTCCCCGGCCACGGAAGCAGAAGTAATTCCATGGGAAATAAAAGAAGTACCGGTACTGCCAAAGAGCCTCCCAGTCGGCAGCGCCAAAGTGCCCTTATCGCCGCCGGCTGGGAGGATCGGGTGGCCGTCCTGGAGATAGGACAGGCAACGGAGATAAGTTTATGGTCGGAGGAGCCCAAAGGAGAGAAAAGATTGACAGTATAAGAAGAAGGGTTAGAAGTCAGAAATAAGTCAAGAAAGTTGGGCCAATCTCCGAAGTGATCCGGGATACGGGTGGGTTGCTAGACCCCTTTTTATTTGTGTTTAGCCTATTATACATATGTTTTAACTTTTATTCCCTTGCTTACGTACCCTTTTTCTTACCCTTGTTTGCCCTTTTATACTCTTGTTTACCCTTTTCTTCCCTTTTTTATTCCCTGCCAGACACACAGAAACCATATATTACAAGAGTTTAATCCCTTTTACGTCTTTTTTATTTTAGGCTAGCTGTATTTAGAAGATTTTATGAAGCTTAGGAAGGTTCTATGATTCTGTGTTTGTAAATTTCATTAATCGATTTTAGGAGTATAGTTGGTTGTTGGAAGGAACATAATAATTGATATTGGTTCAAGGGTAATTTATCGAGAGGACTTCCCTAGTGGTTAAGGCCCCATTAATTGCTCTTTCCATTCACATATGCATAGCCTACGTGAGATGCAGTTGGGATGTGTGTACATGCTTAGATTGATATGCAGGATTCGAAGTTGCATAATAAATCGTAGGCAGTGTCCACCATTCTTTAACTGTCTACGTGGTGCGATGCATAAGGTGTTGATTTTCGGTGTGAGCATCCTGGATTCGAATCCACGGACTGCCACATGTGTTTGTAAATTTCATTAATCGATTTTAGGAGTATAGTTGGTTGTTGGAAGGAACATAATAATTGATATTGGTTCAAGGGTAATTTATCGAGAGGACTTCCCTAGTGGTTATGGCCCCATTAATTGCTCTTTCCATTCACATATGCATAGCCTACGTGAGATGCAGTTGGGATGTGTGTACATGCTTAGATTGATATGCAGGATTCGAAGTTGCATAATAAATCGTAGGCAGTGTCCACCATTCTTTAACTGTCTACGTGGTGCGATGCATAAGGTGTTGATTTTCGGTGTGAGCATCCTGGATTCGAATCCACGGACTGCCACATGTGTTTGTAAATTTCATTAATCGATTTTAGGAGTATAGTTGGTTGTTGGAAGGAACATAATAATTGATATTGGTTCAAGGGTAATTTATCGAGAGGACTTCCCTAGTGGTTAAGGCCCCATTAATTGCTCTTTCCATTCACATATGCATAGCCTACGTGAGATGCAGTTGGGATGTGTGTACATGCTTAGATTGATATGCAGGATTCGAAGTTGCATAATAAATCGTAGGCAGTGTCCACCATTCTTTAACTGTCTACGTGGTGCGATGCATAAGGTGTTGATTTTCGGTGTGAGCATCCTGGATTCGAATCCACGGACTGCCACATGTGTTTGTAAATTTCATTAATCGATTTTAGGAGTATAGTTGGTTGTTGGAAGGAACATAATAATTGATATTGGTTCAATGGGTAATTTATCGAGAGGACTTCCCTAGTGGTTAAGGCCCCATTAATTGCTCTTTCCATTCACATATGCATAGCCTACGTGAGATGCAGTTGGGATGTGTGTACATGCTTAGATTGATATGCAGGATTCGAAGTTGCATAATAAATCGTAGGCAGTGTCCACCATTCTTTAACTGTCTACGTGGTGCGATGCATAAGGTGTTGATTTTCGGTGTGAGCATCCTGGATTCGAATCCACGGACTGCCACATGTGTTTGTAAATTTCATTAATCGATTTTAGGAGTATAGTTGGTTGTTGGAAGGAACATAATAATTGCTAAAAGGATTAATTAAGATAGTCTGTAACCTTTTAATTGTTTTATGAAGGTTAGGAAGGAGGTTGCTAAAAGGATTAATTGAGATAATCTGTAACCTTTTAATTGATAGACGTCCTTCCGAAGATCAAACTATATATCCTGTACCAGTATTCTCTAATGTTTAATATGGTTATGGAGATGTTTTAGTGTAAAGAGAGAATAATATCTCCAGTGGCACCAAGATGGCGGAGGTTGGCCGCTTTATATATAGAGTGTCTAATGAGGCCAGGGTGTCAAACGAAAGACGAATCCTAAATGTTAAGTCTTTATTATTGTATTCAAGTACCGATAAATTGGGGTTTGTAATTAATGATTAATGTTAAGAACGGGGTGTTACTTATTGTACATGTAATGCTAAAATTGTGTGTTTTAGCTCAAATTATGTCTTTGGAAGTGATAACATGGCAAAAACAGTACAGTACCATTTCATGTTAATTTCCTTGTATTCCTTCTCATATTCCTTCAAGTCTTCAAACAAAATTGCTTCGGTTTGACACCCTGAATTAGGCTTGTATAACAGTGTCACAATTTATAGGTATGTAAAGGGTAAATATATAACCTATAATTACCTACCCTCATAAAGGTATATTAGTGGTAATAAACCCATCTAATAAAAGGTCCACAGGGTGTCGAACCGGAGCAATTTTGTTTGAAGACTTGAATGAATCTGAGAAGAAATACATGAACATTAACATTACATTTTGTTTGAAGACTTGAAATTTTGAAAACTTTATTTTTGTTTTGAAGACTTGAATAAATCTGAGAAGAAATACAAGAAAATCAACATGAAATAGCATTGATTTGGCTATTGTATCACTTCCAAAGACATCATTTGAACTATAAACCACTATGTTATCTTTACATAAACAATAATAAAGACTAACAATATTGGACTCGGCTTTCTATTGACACCCTGTTTAAAACATTATAGCAAAATAAGTCATCATCTATATACCGATACCTTTTGCATGCCTTTTTCTTACCTTTCATTTCTTACCAGTGTGAGACTCTACCCATGTAATGTACAAATACAATAATGTTGGTCAATTTTAAGACATTTTACTCCATCGGTTTGACGATAATAGGACGCTTCGCCCCAAGCAGGTGTTGATTATTTTTCTGGGCGAGCGATAGCGAGCCTCTAAAACGTTAAAGACATCGGCTTTCGGACGGAACATTTTATTTATCGAAAAAATGTACTAATTTAGCATGAAGCGACCTGGGTAGGCATTTGTTTATATTTACCGTACCGTAGTTTGTAGGAAGTCTGTGAAGGCGCTTTGTCAGCCTAAGAGGCAAACTAAAAAGCTTTGCTCGAAAACGGCTAACCGTGCAAAATCCTCAATGATAAACAAGATATCATGATAACCCACAAGGCTTCGGACCAATTAGTGTTAATTAGAAGTTTCTGACATCGTTTCGCGGTTCCGTACTGAATATGGGGGTCTTGTTAAGTCTCGGCCAAAGCGAACACACACACATCAACACATACACACAACACACACATACACAACGCACTAAAGACACACACACGCATGCACGCACACACACACACACAACACATACACACACACACAACGCACTAAAGACACACACACACACAACGTACTAAAGACACACACACGCAAAGACCATATTACCGGTACCACTCTAGCTAAAACAGCTTCCCAAAAATTAGGTGTGCTCAACCGTCTCTGTGGGTTCTACAACTCCGCACAGCTTCTTTCTCTGTATTGAGGCACAGTGCGCCCCTGTATTGTGTATTGTTCGCATGTGTGGGGAGGCTCCACACATACATCACTTCTCGAAAGAGCAGAATCCAAAGCTTTCTGCCTTATCAACTCACTTCTTCTTACTAGTTCCTTACAATCTCTTTCTACACACCGCAATGTTGCTTCTCTTTCACTCTTCTATCGCTATTACAACAATCAGTGTTCTTCAGAGCTCTCTCAGTGCACACCCCCTCCTTTGTGGCGAGTCCAAGGCACCTGCCTTGCAACACAGTCCCACTCCTACTCTTTCCAGCTCTCCAACCCAAGAATTGGCAAAATTTATCAGTCTTTCTTCTACTCAACAAGTAAATTCTCGAACTCAATGACTCAATGACATGCCTACATCTTTTCTATCATAAATGACCTAGAGCAGCTAGTCCAGCAACCCAACCGTATCCCGGATCGCTTCGGAGATCGGCCCAACATTCTTGACTTATTTCTGACTTCTAAACCTTCTTCTTATACTGTCAATCTTTTCTCTCCTTTGGGCTCCTCCGACCATAAACTTATCTCCGTCACCTGTCCTATCTCTTCAGTACGGCACCCCGATCCTCCCAGCCGGCGATGGTTGTGGCACTTTGGCGCTGCCGACTGGGAGGCTCTCTCCGGCAGTACTTCTTTGATTTCCCATGGAATTATTTTTCTAATTCTATGGCCGAGGACCCGAGGAGAGTGATGAACGCATTATCAAGGTAATCCTCTCGGGCATGGAAGCCTACATTCCATTTTCTTTCTCTCAGTCTAATGCAAAAAAATCTTGGTTTACTCATGCTTGTTCTACTGCTGTCCACAACAAGGAGGAAGCATGCAAACGGTACCGACGCCTTAAAACTAAAGAATCTCATTCTTCCTATCTTTCTGCCCGGAATCAAACCAAATCTGTTCTTCGAATTGCCAAGCACTCTTTCATCAATAATAAGTGCACTGAACTAGCCAACTCTAGTTCTTCCCAAGTTTTCTGGAATCTAGCCTAAAACCTCTCCAACAATTTATCTTCCTCGTCTTTCCCTCCCCCTTTCCACTCTGATGGCACAACCATCACGTCTTCCTCTGACAAAGCTGAACTCTTTGCTCAAACTTTTGCTAGAAACTCCACCTTGGATGATTCCGGTGCTATTCCTCCCTCTCCACCCCCCTCTCTCCTACTTATGCCTAATATCCTAATCTCTTCTAAAGATGTACTTTCTACCCTCTCTGGGCTTAATACTAAGAAGGCATACGATCCGGACGGTGTTCCTCCTGTTGTACTCAAAAACTGTGCTTCCGTGCTGACCCCCTGCCTAGGCAAACTCTTTCGTCTCTGTCTCTCCTCTAACATCTTCCCTTCTTGCTGGAAGTTTGCTCTCACTCTACCTGTCCCAAAGAAGGGTGACCACTCTCAATCCTCCAACTATTGTCTAATTGCTCTCATCTCTTGTATCTCTAAAGTTTTTGAAACTATTATTGCTTCCAAATTACTTAAGTATTTCTCTTCTCATAATCTGCTCTCAGATCACCAGTATGGCTTCCTTAAGGGTAGCTCTACTGGTGATCTTCTTTCATATCTTGCTAACTCTTGGTCATCCTCCTTTCGGGACTTCGGTGAGACTTTTTCTGTTGCACTAGACATATCGAAAGCCTTCGATTGAGTCTGGCGCAAATCTTTGATTTCTAAACTACCCCCCTTCGGTTTCTATCCTCCATCTGTGCCTTTGTCTCTAATTTCCTCTCCGGCCGTTCCATAGCTGCGGTTGTGGACGGCCATCACTCACTTCCTCATCCTATCAACTCTGGTGTTCCTCAGGGTTCTGTTCTATCTCCTATTCTCTTTCTAATTTTCATAAATTATCTTCTTAACTGTACAATCGCACTAAGAAGTGATGACTCCATTCCCAGTACCTTTTGTTCAGAAAGTGCTATCTGGCAACAATTGAGGCTTTACTATATTCATTTATTACACACCGGGGAGAACTGCATTGAAGGAAAAAATACCAAACATACGATATATAAGTATTGCTGCAATATATTTCTCTCATTATGTGAGAGCAAACCAAATAATACGAAAGTTGAGACTAACCAGAACGAAATAATGTGAAACTCGTAGTATTTCGCTCACTAGATTCAAGATTAAAATGTGGAGTAAGTCTCTTAATGCTTGTATTACTTTTTAAACCAACAACACTGGGATAAAAGTATCTCATAAAATTAAAACCAACAGTTAAAAATAATATTCAAACCATGAGGGTCAATAAATCACGTAAATAAAATAAATAACAGATTTGTTTTCCAAATTAAATTCTCTATGTGGGACAACGGTCTGTCTGAAAAACAAAGCAGTCTCCAGTATATTTTGGGAGAACGTTTGAATACTCGAGAACAGCGTGTAATTTGTATAGACAGACGATGAAATTTCACTTTTAGAATATATAATAACCCATAGGGACACCCATATATAAACAGAAGATGGAAAGGCAAGTGTTAAAAGACAAAGGTGGATATAAAATCAGAGAGATACACCTCCCCTCATATCCTGACAATGACTGACATGGTCTCTGAATATCTTCCGGGCCTGGGAATGCAACATGCTAGATAGCGCATGTAAATTAATTACTCTCATTATTCTACAAAGAAATTGAAAACAATCATTAATTATATTTATTGAAACTACAACATAAATCAAATTTAGAGGCCATAAATTGGTTAATTTTGTCAGTAGGCCAATTATTGGGAATATCTAAAGACCTATAGTTTAAAATTATGAAACGACCGGGCTCCTAGGGGAAGTGGAGAGTTGCCAGTGGTAGCCAGATTTGGGGACTTTAGTCCGAGAGTTAAAAAACTTGAGTCATCACTTCTTAGCGCGATTGTACATCCAGTCCCATCCATTCATACGCAGACGACTCTACCTTACACTACTCAATTAGTTTTCCGGAATGCCCCAACCAGCATTCCCTCAAAAACAAACATAGTGAAGCCATAGAACACTTATCTTCTGATCTAGCAACTATTTCCAATTGGGGTAGAGAAAACCTTGTTGCATTTAACCCTTTCCCTGACGGAGACGTTCATGAACGCCATGACAATTTACAGCAATTTACTGGCTTTTAAAGCCTCTAAAAGACTGTAAGATTAAGTGCAAGGGAGCAGGTGCACGACAGGCCACACGTCCTTCTCCCAGCCATGCGGCCGTGGTGCGGAAGGCTCTGAATCAGAGTCTCGCAAGATATACAGTGCTGTCAAATGCAAATGCAGCGAGAATTGCTCATTTTAGCGAATGTCTATGTCTATGTCTATGTCGCTGCGGGTGAACCCTGCGAGCTACGAAGCTCGTTTTGGTGTAATTTGGAAGCTATTTTCTTCTAGTCTTTGGCTGAAACCGTTTCATTTCATTCTGACACTTGCCTAATCAATCAGGAGTGCCTGAATGAGCCCTAATATGGCGGAAATATGTCCGCAGAGAAAGTGTTAATGCTTCCAAGACCCAATTTCTTCATCTTACTACACGTCCGGAACCTCCAGAGGACTATCCCATATCCTTCAACAATACAAAAATCAATCCATCTTCTCTCAATATTCTTGGTGTCTTGTTTTTTTCTGCTCTCACTTAGATTGACCATATTACCAGTCTTGCTAAGGTAGCCTCCCAGAAGCTGGGTGTGCTCAACCGCCTCAAGGGGTTCCTAACTCCTGCGCAGCTTCTTGCTCTGTATAGGGGCACAGTGCGTCCTTGTATTGAGTATTGTTCACATGTGTGGCGAGGGTCCACTCACACCGCATTCCTAGACAAAGTAGAAAGGAAAACCTTTTGTATCATTAACTCCCGTACTCTCACCAACTCTCTGCAATCTCTCTCTCATCGCCGCAATGTTGCATCCCTCTCGTTATTCTATCGTTACTACAATAATCAGTGTTCCTCGGAGCTTTCCCAGTGTATACCACCTCCTCTACGTAGGGTACGTAGTACCCGCCTTGCAACACAATCCCACCCGTACTCTGTGCAACTCTCCGACCCAAGAGTGAAACGCTATTCTCAGACTTTCTTCTATTCAACTGCTAAGCTCTGGAACTCTCTCCCAGAATCAGTCTTTCCCTCTTCCTATGACTTAAATTGCTTCAAACTCCGTATTGAGAGAAGATGAAGGATTGATTTTTGTATTGTTGAAGAATAAGGGATAGTCCTCTGAAGGTTCCTGACGGGTAGTAAGATGGATACATTGGGTCTTGGAAACATTGAATGTAACAAGGTTTTCTCTACCCCAATTGGAAATAGTAGCTAGATCAGAAGATAAGTGTTTTATGGCTTCATTACGTTTGTTTTTGAGGGACTGCTGGCTGGGGCGTTCTGGAAAACTAATTGAGTAGTGTAAGGTAGAGTCGTCTGCATATGAATGGATGGGACTGTATGCACAGTTGAGAAGATCATTTATGAAAATTCGAAAGAGAATAGGAGATAGGACATCACCCTGAGGAACAACGGAGTTGATAGGATGAGGAAGTGAGCGATGGCCGTCCACAACCGCAGCTATGGAATGGCCGGAAAGGAAATTAGAGACAAAGGCACAGATGGAGGGATAGAAACCGAAAGAGGGTAGTTTGGATTTTCAAGATTTGTGCCAGACTCTATCGAAGGCCTTCGATATGTCTAGTGCAACAGTAAAAGTCTCACCGAAGTCCCGAAATTTGGATGACCAAGAGTTAGTAAGATATGAAAGAAGATCACCAGTAGAGCGACCCTTAAGGAAGCCATACTGGCGATCTGAGAGCAGATTATGAGAAGAGAAATGCGTAAGAAATTTGGAAGCAAGAATAGTTTCAAAACCTTTAGAGATACAAGAGATGAGAGCAATTGGATGATAGTTGGAGGGTTGAGAGCGGTCACCCTTCTTTGGGACAGGTTGAATGAGAGCAAACTTCCAGCATGAAGGGAAGACGTTAGAGGAGAGATAGAGACGAAAGAGTTTGCCTAGTTGTCAGCACGGAAGCTCAGTTTTTTAGTACAACAGAAGGAACGTCTTAAAACAGTTGGTTGGATGGGGTCGAATGGATACAAACCAGGGAAAGAGAGAAAAGGAGAGAAAAAAAAAAAAAAAGCCGGTGACCCCCCCATAATAAAGACTATAAAGAATGGACTCGGATTTCGTTTGACACCCTGATGGCAACACATATGGCTAATGATTCGTCTTATTAAGGGTTCTATTATCAATGCCAAAATAGTGAAACTTTCCAAAATGGGTTCAAATTAACCCCCCTCAGACAGGAATAGTTAACTTACTGACGAGGAGGCGGACCGCCCGGTATTTTCCCCATAACAGTCAAAATCACACTGAGGGACCGTTAGGAGTCGGAGAAATTTGGGGTTGCCATCAATCGACAGATTCTGATCTAACTTACCTAACTTACTGAGGTCAAAATGACGCACAAGCGTCATATAACTTATTATAGAGATATTAACCCGTTGAGACCCAGCGTCGCACGTGTTGCGTCGGCAGTCTTTGATCACCAACTCCCAGCGACGCATCACGTGCGTCCGACATATAAAAAACACTTACGTGGCTCGTAAGGTAGGAAGTGGCGGGAGAATAGGAGGGGGCGGTACCGTAGTGTGTGGGGGAGCCGGGCCAGTAGGTGTGAGCGGGCCGAGACAGCCGCGCGGCTGGTGGTGGTGGGCTTAGTGGGGATAGTTTACACCCCTAGTTTACCGCCACTTTGAACCTTCATTACTCCGGTCGTATGGGAGCTAGAGGCTTGAGATTTATGTGAGATACTCCTTAGGATGTATGCCGTACAATGCCATACTCAGTTTTTACCCTAGTGCTCCCGGGCGGGTGGTCATGCGGGGGAGACGAACTATTAAAACCCCCCCCCCCGCCCCCCAAATGACCGAAATGAGTTTTTTTTTATTTGTGTGTTCATTTTTCACCATTCTCTTCCATTTTGGCTCAATAAATTTTTTTGAAGCTCCCCCCCCCCCCCAACCCCCCACCGGCCCCCCCCCAAAAAAAAAATGTCAGAGGTGATTTTTTTTTGTTTTTTTTTCATTTCTCATCCTTGTCTTCCATTTTAGCAAACAAAAAAAATAAGTGAAAATGGCTTGGGACTGGGGTGAACAAAATATTATAACTAGCCGGGGCTCAACGGGTTAAGATAAGTTCATATGACGCGATCGCGTCATATGAGTCGGAGGGGGTTAAGGCCCTCTTAGTTTTCAGATTTGAAGACGTTCGGCCCATTAGTTTGGCAATTTTAAAACCATTCGTCCCATTTCTTTGTCAATATTAATACTTTTCGTGGCATTTAGGTGTAGATTTTTTTCTGGCGAAAGATAGCCAGCCGGTACTTTAAGAGGAACTGGCCTTCGGCCTGGACGGTTTTTTTATTTACCGAAAAATTTACAAATGTATCTTGAAGGAGGGTCTTGGGCGGGTGTTTTTATAAGCTTGATGGAGGTCTAGGGAGGAAACTAAAAAAAAAAAAATGTAAACAGATACATGAATGAGCAAATAAATACGCCTAACATGTGTACGGTACCAATATTGTTTCAGTTAAATGTTCTATTTTGCACACACGATTATTACAGAGTATAATTAGACGATTTAGGCAGTGAATGAATCCCTTGGAGAGTATTCCCCTGGGTATGTCGCGCTTCCACAGTTTATTTGGGCCGTCATTAAACGATTATATTCAGCTTTGGAAGGCCCGGTAAGAATGGAAGAGGTAAAGTGTATCTCAATTAAGGGGAGCTTTTTAGTTTGCTTCCTAGGCCTCCAACAAGCTTAAACAAATCATACCAATGGCCCACCTTCGGGTAAAATGTGTACATTTTTCGGTTGAAAAATACCCCGGTCGAAGGCCGATTCCTCCTAAATTACAGGCTCGCTATCGCTTGCCAGGACAAAGTCAACACCTAAATGGCAGGAAATATCTTAAAATTTACAGGAATATGGCGAAAAGTCTTAAAATCGCCAAATTAATGGGGCAAACGTCTTAAAATATTAAAACCAATGGAGTTAAACATGAGGGAGAAAGGGTTCCAGAAATTAACCCTCTGACTTCCAAAATAGACAAAACCAGCCAAAGGCCGGTTCCTCATATAATTACAAGCTCGCTATCGCTCGCCAGGAAAAAATCGACACCTAAATGGCACGATAGGTCTTAAAATTGACGAGCTAAAGGTGTTCAAATCGCAAAACTAATGAGCCAAACGTCTAAAATGTCAAAACTCATGGTGCTAATCATGAGGAAGAAGGGGGACCAGAAAATCGACCCATCTCGTCTTAAATGTTTGAGAACCTGGCTGTATTGCTTCCAAGGATAGAATGGCTGTAACCTTATATATGCTTACGACTTTACAGCCATGGTCAATGGGCTCCAGTCCTGACGTTATTTTTGACTTTAAGTGTGCTGGCTTAATAATCCAATAGGGTTGATAGCCTCTGAAGTCCTATTTTAACTACCTATAGCCATGGTCATGAATACTTGAACAGGTCTTGAGGTGGTCGTACTCTGTGCTGCATCTAATGTGACATTTCACCATATTGTTGCACCTCATGTGATAGCCTTCTGCTATGTTTTTTTTTTTTGCTATGTGCATGGAGGAGACAAAAGGCAGGTTGCCTGTAACGAGTGTCTCCCCAAAGATAAAAGAGTGACAGAGACACATTTAAGAGACGTTGGAGTCAAAATGCCTGGACACACAAAGTTTAAAGCAGTCTAAGTCATAGGATGAAGGAAAGATTGATTGAGGGAGAGAGTTCCAGAGTTCACTTGTTAAGTAGAAGAAAGACTGAGAAAATTTGCCAATTCTTGGGTTGGAGAGCTGGATACAGTAGGAATGGGACTGTGTTGAAAGGCAGGTGCCTCGCACTTGCCGCAAGGGAGGGGGTATTCACTGTGAGAGCTCTGAAGAACACTGATTGTTGAAATAGCGATAGAAGAGTGAAAGAGATGCAACAGCTGCAATGCTTTTGACAGTCTTGAACACTGCTGTAACTCTTCTGACAGCCCACTTCTTAAAGTTCTAGTAGGAGATGTGGTGCACCGGGGTGACACCTGTAGAGGCCCTATGGTCCAAGCTTTTGAGCACTGAGAGTTCTGGGATATGCAAGCTGGGAGGAGTTAGCTGCTGCCCTGAGCTACTGAAAGATGGTTGACTTGGAGTGGTGTCCACTTTAGCGGCAGCACCAGGTGAGCGCAGCTTGAGAACAAGAGTGACACACTGAACCAGGTTGGGGGGGAATGCAGCATGTCTTTGTTATCCCTGGGTGGGAAGAAGCTATTTCTGACTCGGTACCGGTACCTGTGATGAACCTCGGTGGGGCTCGTTTAATGGTGAAAATTGTTTGTGGTGCCACATTTTATTTCCGCTGTTTCCGTACGCAATCTGTGTTTGGCTGTTATTTGGAGACATGACAGGTATATTGGTGGTAAAGCAAGTGTCACTTTAGGGCATGTAGTGGATACTAGGCTCGTAGTATTTTTATCGGACTCAAAATACTGTATACCAAAGAAAAGGTTGTTAGTCAACCAATGTACTTCAATATTGACGTGTGCAGCTTAAAATAATGAACGAAAACCTTGAAACATGAATATTTTCTATATGTACTAAACATAGACTACCGGTACTGTACCGTACTAAAGAATTGCACATACCAGACGCGGATTCAGATTATTGGATACAACTGCCAAAGTGACTCCGGCTTTAACACATCTAACTTTACAAGGATATAAAGTTAAACAACCATCAATATACGGTACCCAATGACTTGATATACCTTTTCCATAACCTTTTTATACCCTAAATGTGATCGAGTGTCGGGTATCCAGACTGCGGATACTGGGTTGGACATAATTATCTCGCTGACAGTCATAGGGGTAGAGTCTCACTCTGTAAAAAATGAAGGGCATAAAATGGGTATGACAAAGGTATATAAAACCTTTGGGTATATTGATAGCGATTTATCCCTCTAGTCCGTAATAAGATGGGTATATTACCACCCTTACGCCTTTAAAATAGGTACCGGTAGATTATAATGGGCACTTTATCTACCCTCTGTATACCCTGGATTTTTGACGGTGCACAGATCACTGGTTGGTCAACAGGATGAACTAATAAAGGGGGTCGCTACTGGAGGGATTGATTAAATTGATGATATATATTCTTGGCACTAGCTTATCCGACGTTTTGGGGGCGCTATTTCAGTGGATTTTATATATTTGGTTAATCCTTCTTTGTACCGGTGACATCTTTATTATTTGATTTCAGCTATATTTAGACGATTTTATGAAGCTTAGGATGAATATATGGTGGCTAAAAGGATGAATGGAGAGAGTTTGTAACCTTATAATTGCTAGACGTCCTTCGTAAGCTGAATACAATCGTCTATATATAGCTAGAATATAATGAAAAAGACGTAGCCGGTATAGAAGGGGTTAATATTGAGGATTTTGCTACTTTGTCTTTATTTATTTTTTCGAGTTTGTGCCTTAAAACAACTTGCCTTATCCCTGCTTGGTCTGATGGGGATCTTTTTGGACCTCCCCTGTTTCCCTTCAATTCTTTAAGACATTTCACGCCATTAGTTTGGTGTCAATAAGAAGCTACACCTCATTCAGGTGTCGATTTTTGTCTGGCCTGCTACTAGAAATCGGCCTTCGGTTGGGGCATTTTCATATCGACAAATTTACAAATTTATCTTGAAGGCGGTCTAGGGTGGGCATTATTTAGTTTGAAGGAAGTATGGAAATGCGTATTTATTAGCCTATGGGAAAACAAAAACTAATAACACAATATATTGCTCGAAAATGGCAAAACCAAGCAAAATCCTCAATAATTATTAAACAAATATAATAACCCACATACGGTACCTATTTCCTGAAGGATTCTTCCCAAATGATAGAAACGTCATCCCGATTACTTTCATTCATTTCGAGTTATAAGAAGATAAGGGGCCAAGGATATTGTCAAGTTCGCTGGCGCTACCTATACTGTAGTCACGGTGATAGTTGACTTGTGCTTCGTGTTAGGGATGAAGCACAAGTTA
Source organism: Paralithodes platypus (assembly GCA_032716605.1). Lineage (NCBI taxonomy): Eukaryota > Metazoa > Arthropoda > Malacostraca > Decapoda > Lithodidae > Paralithodes > Paralithodes platypus. The sequence continues at coordinate 52,824,257 of CM064512.1, read as the reverse complement.
GTGTTTCTATCTCTGAGTGTGTGTGTCGTGTGTGATTGTGTGTACTGTATGTGGGGGGGGGGGGGGTCTGTGTATGTGTGGGTGTGGGTCCTTGTGTGTGGGTGTGTATGTGTGTGTGGTTGTGTCTGTGTAACTGTGTGTGTTTGTGCATGTTATTTGGCTGTCTGACCGTAAAATGTCCCAAAAACAATTAAATGGATTTTGACGAGACTTGTCAATACGGTACCTTCAAATGGTACCCAAAATGATTCCATTAACTTTTTAAGAACACCCTCCTTTTTTTATCCGCATAACAATGACCATAACCAAAGACCGTACCGTACACTCTATACAAAATATCTAGGGTATAAAAATGGTATGAAAAATGTACATAAGGTCATTAGGTATATTGATATTGATTTACCTCTCTAATTGGCATATCATTACCAATATGCCATTAAAGTGGGTCACCTGCTTGTTTTATTTTTCTCTCCTTTTTTCTCTTTTTCTGGCTTGTATCCATTCGGCCCCATTCAGCCAACTGTTTTAAGACGTTTATCCCCATCCAGGTGTCGATTTCTTCCTGGCGAGCGAGAGCGAGCCAGCATTGTATGAAGAAATCTGGCTTCACCGGAGACATTTTTCTATCGAAAAATTTACAAATTTAGCTTACTGTCAAAACAAAAATATACTGTATATATGCTGGCTCGCTACCGCTCGCCAGGAAAATATTAACACCTGGATGGGGTAAACGTCTTCAAACAGTAGGCTGAATGGGGCCGAATGGATACAAGCCAAAGAGAGAGGGAGAGAAAGAGAAAAAAAGCGAGGTGGTCTCCCTTAGCCCCTTCTGTACCGGGGATTTTCTATTAACTTTGTTGTGACTACTATCTGACTATTTTAATCAGTTTAAAAATAATTAGCAATTACCAGGCTTCGAACTATCTCACTTAACCCCTTTTACTACCACCGATCCTTCATAAACTGCACAAAATCGTTTAAATATAGCTAGTATGAAATATGAGACACGTCACTGGTACAAAAGGGTTAAAGGGATAATATATTATGGACACTATATACCGTCTTCATACCCAAAAATGTTTAGTGTGTGATATATTTTGTTTTCCAGCTGAAGGTAGGACAATATAATCCATTAGTAATATTTGTTCGAAACTAATTGGAAAAATGTGACAGTATTGTGTTTCTACAATAGTCAAGGTGGCAAACGAGACACTTTTCGTATCCAGTCTCAAAAGTAAGCCCCTTGGGTTTATTTAATATTGTTATTATTATTATTATTATTATTATTATTATTATTAGTAGTAGTAGTAGTAGTAGTATACTCTCATCCTTCGGCTTAACTGCTTCAAGCTCCGTGAGTCAGAAATTTGGACTCAAACGTACCTTGACTTTGGCTTTCGTCACTTTCAACTTTGGGGGACACTCGACAGAGACAGCTTTGCATGTTGTCACCTTATATATATAGTTGATGTATTGCTATCGTTATACCTTTATAAGGGTGGATTGTTGTGGACACTTTAATTTGCCTTTTTAAACTTCATTATTTAGGGTGTTTGACAGTCGCTGAAGGTACAGTTACGGTCTATAATGTCTGTATAATTGAAACATCGAATAATTAAAAGGAGCCTCCGATATATACCGGTAATTATTAGGTACCGGTAATTAAAATTATACGTTGCTTCAACTCAATCCTAAACAACTTATAACATTCATATATCAGCATGAATAACCGCCACTGTGCACTCAAAATTATAATGGGTATTAAAAGAATAATAAAGTATCCATATTATTCTACCTCCCTTGCAGAGGTATATTGGTGGTAACATATCAATTTAGTATGTGGATAGAAAGTTAAATCACTATCAATAGACCCAACGATATTACTGTATATACCAATATACTTAGAGATGGTGAGTGGTGGGAACAGAATGACTGTCACTAAAGTGTTGTTTGCAGATGACACAGTGTTATGTGCTGAGGGCGAGAAAGACCTGTGACAGATGGTGGAGATATTTGTGGAAGTTTGTGAAAGACGAGGTCTGAAAGTAAATGTTAATATAAGCAAAGCACCGGTAATGGTAGTAGAAAGAGGAGACACTGTGTGTAATTTAAGGATTAATGGAGAACAGCTTGAACTAGTAGCCTAGAATAATTTATGTATCTGGGAGCCATGATTGAGAAAAGGGGAATATCAAAAAATATCTGCGTGAGTGAGAAGTACCGTACCGGTAGAAAACAGAGTAACACAAGGAAGAAAGGTTGCTGGAGCAATGAAAGCCTTGTTTAAGAGCAGAACATTGAGTATGGAAGCAGTGAGCGGATTGCATGAGGGTGTGTTGGTACAGACATTGATGTATGGATGTGAAACTTTGGTATGGTATACCGGTAGTAATGAAAAGTCAAGAGTAAGAGTAGTTGAAATGGACTTGCTAAGAAATGTGTGTGAGTTCGAAGAATAGACAAAGTAAGAAGTGTGAACATACGGGAGGCATGTGGAGTTAAGAAGTCGATAGAGCAAAAGGTTGAAGAAAATGTTCTCAGATGGTATGGTCACATGACAAGAATGCCTGAAGCAAGAATATATAAAAGTATGTATGTCAGTGAAGTGGATGGAAGAAGAAAGCGTGGCAAGCCGAGAAGAAGATAGTATGATATGGTGTCAGAATGTGTGTAAAAGCGTGAAAAGGGAATGGCTGAAGCAAAGAATTAGCAAATGACAGGAATGAATGGAGACAGTTTGTTAGAGAGAGTATATGAAGGTCTCTGGAACCTTTTAAATGACAAACCTGGGCGGTCTTTATCCCAGATGTTGATGTGAAGAGCCCTTGTCCGGAAGTATAACATATGAGGTGAAACCATTGATTTCGGGGACTGATGAGTGATTGGTGCTTCTGAATGTTTGTGTGCTTGCTTTTTGTGGGCGAACTGTTATGTGTACTTCTCTTGTCACCTTTTCCTTTATCGAGTCTCTAGTTGATCCTTGCTGATCTTCCCTACCCCTTATGGGAGTAAGGGCTGGCTTCTGACTGACTGACTACTTATTGTTATTCCCATTAGTATTTAAAGTGTTTTTTTCTATGTGCATGGAGGAGACAAAAGGCAGGCTGCCTGTAACGAGTGTCTCCCCCCAAAGTTAAAAGAGTGACAGAGCCAAATTCAAGGGGCGTTGAAGTCAAAATGCCTGGACACACAAAGTTTAAAGCAGTCTAAGTCATAGGATGAAGGAATGACTAATTGAGGGAGAGAGTTCCAGAGTTCACTTGTTGAGTAGAAGAAAGATTGAGAACATTTGCTAATTCTTGGGTTGGATATCTGGACCGAATAGGAATGGGACTGTGTTGTAAGGCGGGTGCCTCACACTCGCCGCAAGGAAGGGGGTATACACTGTGAGAGTTCTGAAGAACACTGATTGTTGTAATAGTGATAGAAGAGTGAAAGAGATGCAACATTGCGGCATATAGAAATAGATTGTAGGGAACTAGTAAGAGGAAGCGAGATGATGCGGTGAAATGCTTTTGATTCTACTCATTCGAGAAGTGCGGTATGGGTGGAGCCTCCCCACACATGTGAACAATACTCAATACAGGGGTGCTCTGTGCCCCGATACAGAGCAAGAAGCGGTGCGGGGTTGAAGAACCCACAGAGACAGTTGAGTATACCCAACTTTTGGGAAGCTGTTTTTAGAAAGAATGGTAATATGATCTTTCCAAGAAAGGTTAGATGAAAAAGATACAACTAAAATGTTGAGAGAAGATGAAGGGTTGAGTTGTGTATTGTTGAAGAATTGTTGATAGTCTTGTGGAAGATTGTGATGTAGAGATAGAGGGAGAAACTGGGTCTTGGAGACGTTGAAAGTAACAAGATTTTCTCTGCCCCAATCAGAGATAATTGAAAGATCCGAAGACAGGCATTCTATGGCCTCGCCACATTTGTTTTGGAGTGCTTGCATGCTGGGTTGATATGAAAAACTACAGTAGTTAAATAGTGCAAGGTAGAGTCATCAGCATATGAGTGGATGGGACTGGAGGTACAGTTGAGGAGATTATAGATAAATATTAGAAAGATAATTGGAGACAGGACAGAACCTTGACGTGTTTCATGGTTTTATACTGGCTACAATTATACAATTTGGTCGGTTTGGAATACGCTTTACGAATGAAGCAGGTAATTTATACACTCTTTATATTATGGGTACGAACATTAATATAGTAGTATCCATAATAATCTAACCTTTGAATGGAATATTGGTAGTTATAAACCCATTTTATGAAAGGTAAGAAGGTAAAACATTATCAAAATCTTTTATACCTTTTTCATACCATTTTATACCCTATGCCTTTGAAAGTAAACTATCTTAATTCTCCCTACCAATAAATGCCTACAGTGGACGATAGAGGTGCTGAACGCAATGTTTACCCGCGGTGCATTGTGGGAAATTGGCGACATCGCGGACCTATCCATCCTCCCTCTCCTTCATCAATTCTATATTATAAGCAGTTAGTCGAAATTTATGTAGCTGACACATACTTTGGTCTATGCATATTGTTGTTTTTATATATCTTAAAATAACTCATAATTATAGATAATGTATATGTAATGTATAATACAAAGTCAGCAGGTATTTTCGCACTAATTTTCTTATGATAATTAATCAGCTTATAATTATTTTTGTAGTCATTATCAGCTGCATATTACTATACTATACTATATAAGCACTTAGTGTAGTCATTATCAGCTGCATATTACTATACTATACTATATAAGCACTTAGTGTAGTCATTATCAGCTGCATATTACTATACTATACTATATAAGCACTTAGTGTAGTCATTATCAGCTGCATATTACTATACTATACTATATAAGCACTTAGTGTAGTCATTATCAGCTGCATATTACTATACTATACTATATAAGCACTTAGTGTAGTCATTATCAGCTGCATATTACTATACTATACTATATAAGCACTTAGTGTAGTCATTATCAGCTGCATATTACTATACTATACTATATAAGCACTTAGTGTAGTCATTATCAGCTGCATATTACTATACTATACTATATAAGCACTTAGTGTAGTCATTATCAGCTGCATATTACTATACTATACTATATAAGCACTTAGTGTAGTCATTATCAGCTGCATATTACAATACTATACTCTATAAGCACTTAGTGTAGTCATTATCATCTGCATATTACTATACTATACTCTATAAGCACTTAGTGTAGTCATTATCATCTGCATATTACTATACTATACTCTATAAGCACTTAGTGTAGTCATTATCATCTGCATATTACTATACTATACTCTATAAGCACTTAGTGTAGTCATTATCAGCTGCATATTACTATACTATACTATATAAGCACTGAGTGTAGTCATTATCAGCTGCATATTACTATACTATACTATATAAGCACTGAGTGTAGTCATTATCAGCTGCATATTACTATACTATACTATATAAGCACTGAGTGTAGTCATTATCAGCTGCATATTACTATACTATACTATATAAGCACTGAGTGTAGTCATTATCAGCTGCATATTACTATACTATACTATATAAGCACTGAGTGTAGTCATTATCAGCTGCATATTACTATACTATACTATATAAGCACTTAGTGTAGTCATTATCAGCTGCATATTACTATACTATACTATATAAGCACTTAGTGTAGTCATTATCAGCTGCATATTACTATACTATACTATATAAGCACTTAGTGTAGTCATTATCAGCTGCATATTACTATACTATACTATATAAGCACTTAGTGTAGTCATTATCAGCTGCATATTACTATACTATACTATATAAGCACTTAGTGTAGTCATTATCAGCTGCATATTACTATACTATACTATATAAGCACTTAGTGTAGTCATTATCAGCTGCATATTACTATACTATACTATATAAGCACTTAGTGTAGTCATTATCAGCTGCATATTACTATACTATACTATATAAGCACTTAGTGTAGTCATTATCAGCTGCATATTACTATACTATACTATATAAGCACTTAGTGTAGTCATTATCAGCTGCATATTACTATACTATACTATATAAGCACTTAGTGTAGTCATTATCAGCTGCATATTACTATACTATACTATATAAGCACTTAGTGTAGTCATTATCAGCTGCATATTACTATACTATACTATATAAGCACTTAGTGTAGTCATTATCAGCTGCATATTACTATACTATACTATATAAGCACTTAGTGTAGTCATTATCAGCTGCATATTACTATACTATACTATATAAGCACTTAGTGTAGTCATTATCAGCTGCATATTACTATACTATACTATATAAGCACTTAGTGTAGTCATTATCAGCTGCATATTACTATACTATACTATATAAGCGCTTAGTGTAGTCATTATCAGCTGCATATTACTATACTATACTATATAAGCACTTAGTGTAGTCATTATCAGCTGCATATTACTATACTATACTATATAAGCACTTAGTGTAGTCATTATCAGCTGCATATTACTATACTATACTGTATAAGCACTTAGTGTAGTCATTATCAGCTGCATATTACTATACTATATAAGCACTTAGTGTAGTCATTATCAGCTGCATATTACTATACTATACTATATAAGCACTTAGTGTAGTCATTATCAGCTGCATATTACTATACTATACTATATAAGCACTTAGTGTAGTCATTATCAGCTGCATATTACTATACTATACTATATAAGCACTTAGTGTAGTCATTATCAGCTGCATATTACTATACTATACTATATAAGCACTTAGTGTAGTCATTATCAGCTGCATATTACTATACTATACTATATAAGCACTTAGTGTAGTCATTATCAGCTGCATATTACTATACTATACTATATAAGCACTTAGTGTAGTCATTTTCAGCTGCATATTACTATACTATACTATATAAGCACTTAGTGTAGTCATTATCAGCTGCATATTACTATACTATACTATATAAGCACTTAGTGTAGTCATTATCAGCTGCATATTACTATACTATACTATATAAGCACTTAGTGTAGTCATTATCAGCTGCATATTACTATACCATACTATATAAGCACTTAGTGTAGTCATTATCAGCTGCATATTACTATACTATACTATATAAGCACTTAGTGTAGTCATTATCAGCTGCATATTACTATACTATATAAGCACTTAGTGTAGTCATTACCAGCTGCATATTACTATACTATACTATATAAGCACTTAGTGTAGTCATTACCAGCTGCATATTACTATACTATACTATATAAGCACTTAGTGTAGTCATTATCAGCTGCATATTACTATACTATACTATAAGCACTTAGTGTAGTCATTATCAGCTGCATATTACTATACTATACTATATAAGCACTTAGTGTAGTCATTATCAGCTGCATATTACTATACTATACTATATAAGCACTTAGTGTAGTCATTATCAGCTGCATATTACTATACTATACTATATAAGCACTTAGTGTAGTCATTATCAGCTGCATATTACTATACTATACTATATAAGCACTTTGTGTAGTCATTATCAGCTGCATATTACTATACTATACTATATAAGCACTTAGTGTAGTCATTATCAGCTGCATATTACTATACTATACTATATAAGCACTTAGTGTAGTCATTATCAGCTGCATATTACTATACTATACTATATAAGCACTTAGTGTAGTCATTATCAGCTGCATATTACTATACTATACTATATAAGCACTTAGTGTAGTCATTATCAGCTGCATATTACTATACTATACTATATAAGCACTTAGTGTAGTCATTATCAGCTGCATATTACTATACTATACTATATAAGCACTTAGTGTAGTCATTATCAGCTGCATATTACTATACTATACTATATAAGCACTTAGTGTAGTCATTATCAGCTGCATATTACTATACTATACTATATAAGCACTTTGTGTAGTCATTATCAGCTGCATATTACTATACTATACTATATAAGCACTTAGTGTAGTCATTATCAGCTGCATATTACTATACTATACTATATAAGCACTTAGTGTAGTCATTATCAGCTGCATATTACTATACTATACTATATAAGCACTTAGTGTAGTCATTATCAGCTGCATATTACTATACTATACTATATAAGCACTTAGTGTAGTCATTATCAGCTGCATATTACTATACTATACTATATAAGCACTTAGTGTAGTCGTATGTTGTATAATTAAAACGTGTAGAATCACAAAAAAAATCAAGATAAAATGTGTATATCGTAGGTTTTGGATATAGTGATGTCTACAGTTATAGCTCTGGCGCTAGTTCAGAAGCGTCCACCAGAGGTCTCAAGATAATTGTTGTAATGGTCAATTCACCATGATATATCTTCGAACTCGTATAGACACCATTATGGAGTGAAGGGTATATTAATTGGTTGATAAATATATTTACTTTGTTTTCTCAGTTTCCTACCTAGACCTCCATCAAGCTTATAAAAACATCCCCAAGATCCCCCTTCTAAATTTGTTTGTACAGTATTCAGTGGAAAAATGTCCCGTGCAAAGGCCGATTTCTCTTTAAGTACAGGTTCGCTATCGCTCGCCACGAAAATAATCGACACCTAAATAATACGAAAACTCTCATAGTCCCAGTTTTGGTTTGCTTTGTTTGCAAGTTTTACATTTTAATTTTGACAAAGAAATGGGGCGAAAGGTCCTATTATTGGAAAACTAGTGGGCCAAGCGTCTCAAAATCTGAAAACTAATGGGGATAAACATGAGCGAGAAGGGGGGCCAGCAAAACGACATATCTTCCCTTAATGACCGCGACAGTACACTCTAAAGCCGGTATCACACGAGAGCTTTTATATTCAACATTCGATGATCAACATTTTGCTGGCAACATTATTTTGCACTGGTATCGGACACTAAACTGTTGACAGATGAATTTAAGTGACCGAAATATTCTAAAATGTTGACCTCCTAAGCTGTCAGACCAGTGTTGAGGATAAATGTTGAGGGAAAATTCGCTCGTGTGATACCGGCTTAAGACATAACATCCTGGATCAATATGAACCCCCTAACAACAACAACACGAACCTCGGAAATGTTGACGTTTTGGAAAGAATTATTGAGCAGATTTACTTCAGTTCAGGATAGCTTCGAAACTTATGTTTATGTTTATAGGAGAGCATTAGTTTGTCTCGCCTGGGTTCGATACAAGTTCAAATGGGTGTGTAGGTATTATGGCTCGTTACTGTATTATCACCTGGAAAACACCTGGAATCCAAGAAACTAAGCATATGTTTTTAGTGTAAATGGCACATCTTTCAGCTGCTTCGTATTCGACCCCCAGGTGTTTCGGATTCACACAGGTGCTGGTTGGTTAGTTAGTTAAGGGACTTCAGAGGCTATCAACCCTATTGGACTATTAACCAGCACACTTAAAGTAAAGAATTACGCCAGGGCTGGAGCCTCTTTTTGAGAACGCCAGTCCCTTGTGTTGGTTGGGGTAACGAAATTGTGTCGTTGATAGTACACTGTAAGACACATATCCTTGGCCGATTTTAACCCCCAAACAACATAAACATACCTCCGAAATGTAACGCTATGAAAAAATCAAATTATGTTTGGGATTGATTCAAAACTTTGGGGTTACGATTTATGTTTTAGAGCATACACTTGTGGTAATTAATTATGATACATACTGTACATCAGGGTCCAGAGAATAGTCCCTTGACCCTGACATACATATTAACAAATGTCTCGGGTGAATTGAATCCCCTTGTTAATGTTTTGCCTGATATTTGTGTTTCGGAGGTTCGTTTAATCAATTCGAAGCTTCAACATGTATAAGAATAAATACTCGCGACTGTAAGGTATACATTCTAAGATATATATTCTGGCTCTGTATGAACCCTCTGCAAGGGACTGGAGTTCTCGAAAAGGACTTCAGTCCTGATTTTATTCTTGACTCTAAGTGTGCTGGCTTAATAATCCAATAGGGTTTTATTTTAACTACCTAACTAACCCTCTGACAGCTAACCGAAGGTCTGACATGTAAATAATTCCGTACGGTAGGTAAAGTATTTATGAACAAATTTGAATTAGTTTGGAGGCGTTCAAAAAACGTACGGCCACAATTAATATCCTAGAGTGTACACTGTAGGAAATAAATGCTGCCCTAATATAAACCCTGGAACCGCAAAATGAACCTCGGAAATATATATAGTAGGTGAAGAATTAGTTAAAAGATTCCAGGCTTTTAAGCCCTAATTCTCTCTCTTTCTCTTTTCTTGTTCTCTCTCTTTCTCTTTTTTTTGGTTCTCTCTCTCTCTCTCTCTCTCTCTCTCTCTCTCTCTCTCTCTCTCTATCTATCTATCTATCCATATATGTATATATACTGTATATATACAGTATATATATAAAGTATATCTCACAAATACACATGAGCTACTAAATTATATATACTCCCAGCCAGACTTGAACCACCGACAGTCAGGACACTCGTCCTGACTGTCGGTGGTTCGAGTTTGGCTGGGAGTATAACATATATATATATATATATATATATATATATATATATATATATATATACAGTATATATATATATATATATACAGTATATATATATATATATATATATATATATATATATATATATATATATATACAGTATATAGTTTGCACATATGTTTTGCATAAGGTTGAGATCCCCCATCAAAACACTCATATTTAGTTGTTTATCTTTATAGATCGGGAAGAATGGCCACCAGTTTCAACTTACCAGACTCCCGCTGCCTCTCTCTCCTCCTCACCATCCACCTTCTGGTCACTTCTGTTAACGGTAAGATAGTAATTGCAAGACGTTTCGCCCCATTCAGGTGTCGATTTTTCTTTTAACCCATTGACTACGGGAGACGTTCCGGAACGCCATGGCAATTTATAGCAATTTACAGGTCCGAGTCCGAGTGAGTGGGAGTGCGGCAGGCCCCCGTCCGCTCTCCAGCCAGGCGGTCAAGGCACTGAGGGGTATGAGCCATACTCCCGCTAGATATAGCAGGGCTGCCAAAGGCAAATGTAGCGCAACATTAGCGATAATCGCTCAGTATTAGCGAATGTCTATGGTAGCGCTGCGGGTGAAACCCGCGCGCTACGAAGCTCGTTCTGGTGTCATTTTGAAGCTATTTTCTTCTAGTTTTTCGGCTGAATAATTTTATTTCATTCAGACACTTGCTCAATCATTCAGGAGTGCCTGAATGAGCCCTAATATAGCGAAAATGTGCCCGCAGCGGAAGTGTTAAAGCTTAGTGATCATTAGATATATACATTATTCAAATATTGATTTATTTGGCTGAGAGCAAACCAGCCTGGAATTTGGGAAATCCCAGCTCATGTCATTCTACAAAAAATGCACAAATGTATCTTGAAATTTTGGATAATATTTCCGAGACGACCACTAATTTTCCCATGTGTTTTTGTTGCTGATATTAGGTAGTTTTCCTCAATATTAATTTTCCCCATTATTCAACGATCTAAAACACGCCCACCGATAGTGGGGAGGGCTATAAAGATCAGGGAAATTGTGGGGTAAAAGCAAGAATAAGCTGCATTTGACAATATCTGGTTTGTGTGGGATACGCAATGGGTTGAGCCTTCCTCAGCCCCCTATGATATATTTTCATTCTCATCTATATTGCCAGTAGGGGCCGAAAACCAAATTTTCCTTAACTCAACCTATTGTTTTAGAATGTGTAAATACTCACATCCGACGTTCCTCGGTGTATAAATCCACGATAATATTTATGGAGACTACCGCGGATTTATTGGCACGATCGGATATAACCGTTATTTTTTTTCTGAAATTATCCCACGGCCAGTATTTGATGGATAACTGCTTTAGAATGATTGTTTTAATATGCCCGAATGAGACAGAATGCTGCCCGACGCATCTGAACCGAGCTCGATCACGGACCGACCACTAAACATTTGGGCACCATTCCGGCAAAATTTTTACCCCTCCACAGAACCAAAACCGACCAAACCAGAATGAGGGAGAATATACCCGATCCGCTATGCGAACGCTGCCAGAACGCTGCTCGGGAAGCGTTCGGGCTCTGGTTCGGCTATGTGTGATGGGCCCTTAAGTAAACTGAGCAAATGTATATATATGCGTATTGTACAGTACCTTATAGGTGTATGTAAATGAAAAGGATACACGTTTCTGAGCATATTGTGTGTGTACAGTCGGTCACCTTTCCGACTGGGCCACCTAATGGTAATTTCGCTGGGTCTTTCGCTCTGGTATTACTAAGATTGCTCACTCCCCCCCCCCCCCCCACTCTGAATCTGTTGCATATTATGTCCCATAGATGGCGTCGTTAGATTTGCTGGGAAGGGGGGGGGGGGTGTTATTGTGTAGGGATAGTTGGAAGTATGTAGGGTGGGGAAGGGGGGTTACGTGAATTATTTCATCAGTTTTATGGTTACTGTTTTATCTCTTGATATTAATTAAGATGTAAATAGTTTTTGCTAGTGAATTCTGCCTTTAAGAAATATTTGTTTATGTGTAATTATTGTTTGCAAACCAATTTGTAGGGATTGCTAGATTCACTATCTATTTAGTAAGACAGCTCTTTCTCACTCATTCACTCACACTATCTATTTATCTATCTATCTATATCTATCCACATTATAGATTAGTCTTTTCCTTAGCTGATGTTCATAATTAATTTGCTCTTTGGGTTAATGTTGGTCTCTTAATTTTGGTTGAGGTCCCGGGCTGGCCCGTATTGTCGATTTGCGGCATTTGTTTTGGGGCTCCTCATACCTCTCTGGCTCATGCCTTTTTCTTCAAATACAACATTATGTGTAGCATTGTGTTGTTACTTAAAATAAAATAATGTATTGCATATCCATATCCATCTAGTCGTCATTAGTGAAATTCCCATACCAAAATAACAGCGTTCATAACTAGTCGCTTACACCAAAGAATCCTACACTGTTAGAGAAAATTGGTCATTCAGCAATAAAAGCAGTGCAATATGTATTGATATAATTATGATATTCTCCAGATGTGTATTTTGTGTTTGAGAAGGGGGTTTGGAGAAGAAAAAAAATATATATGACTAAAATACAGTACAAAAATATCAGACTTTAGAACTGGTAACCCACTTAAATAGAAACAAATACATTATTTGCTCGGAAATAAGTGCTACAAACTTCAAAGTCAAACTTACAAGAAAAATAGGTCCTACTAAAATGTCATTGGAAAACGCTATATACTTTCAAAGTAGCCCCAGAGAAGTTTTAGTGGTTTTCATTTCCCAATGTTGATATGTATTATAAAGGTGTTTGTTATTAGCATATACATTTGGATAGCAATGCAAATATAATTAAACCGTTCAGAGAGAGAGCGAGAAGGAAAGGGAGAGACAAACTAAATGGACGAATACATCGAAGAAACTTATACATAAGATTAAGATTATGGGGGTATGCAGAGTGCTGATTGGCCCAACCCGGCTGATCCCCCTTCACACCCAACCCTTCTCGTCCATATGCTTATCCAATTTTATCTTAAAGCTCCCTACCGTTTTAGACCCCATTATAGCACTTGGTAGTCCATTCCACCCATCTACAACTCTGTTACCAAACCAATATTTGCCTATATCTTTTCTGAAACTAAATTTATCTAATTTGAAACCATTGGTACGAGTTCTTTCGCTATCACTGAGCTTTAGTACATTTGTCATGTCCCCTTTGTTAATCCCACTAACCCACTTGAACACCTCTATCATATCCCCTCTAACTCTGCGTCTCTCTAACGAATGTAAACCTAATTTCTTCAACCTTTCTTCATACGAAAGATTTCTAATATTATGGATCATTTTTGTCATTCTACGCTGTACTCTCTCCAATGAATCTATGTCCATTCTGTAATAAGGACACCAAAATTGGACAGCATAATCCATATGGGGTCTCACTAATGACAAGTAAAGTTTTAAGATAACATCAGCAGTTCTGTTACTCACACTCCTAGAGATGAACCCGAGAATCCTGTTTGCCTTATTACGAACGCTTATACAGTGTTTTCTAGGCTTCAAATCATTGCTAACAAACACACCTAGATCTTTCTCACAGTCTGAATTTTCTAATTCTAAATTAGCTAGTTTATATTTAACATTTGTTTGCATCTTCCCTATCTTTAATACCTTGCATTTGTCAATGTTAAACTTCATCTGCCAATTTACTGACCATTCATGTAAGGTATCTAGATCCCTTTGGAGGCACTCTATATCGCTATCTGAATCAATTGATCTCCCCATTTTAGTATCGTCTGCGAATTTACTTATCCTACTAGTTATACCTAAATCTAGGTCATTTATGTATATAAGAAACAACAGGGGACCTAATACCGATCCCTGTGGGACACCACTTTTGACTGCTCCCCACTCTGACTTGGTACCATTTATGCTGACTCTCTGTTTCCTACCAATTAGCCATGACCTAATCCATCCCAACAACGATCCTCCTATTCCATGTGCCTCAACCTTTCTTAGCAATCTCTCATGAGGGACTCTGTCGAAAGCTTTACTGAAATCTAAATAAATAATATCATATGACTTGTCACTATCTACTGCTTCATATACCTCTGAGAAAAAGCTAAGCAAATTAGTAAGGCAAGAACGACCCTGAGTGAATCCATGCTGAGAAGAATTTATTAAGTTACATTTGTCTAAGTGGCTTCTAATTTTCCTAGCAATAATAGACTCTAGCAACTTTCCTATGATTGATGTGAGACTAATGGGACGGTAATTGGATGCTATCGATTTATCACCTTTTTTGAAGATCGGAACTACATTTGCAAGCTTCCAAGCTTCTGGAACTAAGCCTGTTTCTAAAGACTTGTTAAATAAAAATGCTAATGGGCTACTTAACTCATCTCTGCATTCTTTTAATACTCTAGCATATACCTCGTCAGGACCAGGCGATTTTTGAGGTTTCAGTCTGTCAATTTCAACATCATTTCTACTTATACTAACTGTACTTATTTTCTATACTATCACTATATACCATATTGACTTCTGGAATCTGTGCCAAATTTTCATTAGTGAAAACGGAAAGAAACTGACTATTTAATGTACTGCACATTTCTAAATCATTTTCTGTTATTTCTATTTCTCCTATTGAAGTTTTTAGGGGGCCTTAACATCTCTAACTTTAGATTTATATAGTTGTTAAAAAGCTTTAGGGTTATTTTTTGAGTCACTGACTATCCTTATTTCATAATTTCTTTTTGCTTTCCTGATTTCCTTTTTGACCTGTCTTGATAGAGTCTGATAGTATATATGTAGATGATTTTCGCCTTTCTTTATTTTTCTATATATTCCTTTCTTTTTTCCTATAAGATCTATTAGCTTATTAGTCATCCATTTTGGTTGGTTCTGCGGCGATCTAAATTTTCTTTTAGGGATTTATTTATTTTGAGCATTGTGGAGTGAAGCAATAAACTGGTTATATGTAGGTGGCAAGTTTAACTCTGGCATATCCTGACTTAATTGCTTAACAATAGGGTCCACCCTTAAGTCTCTTCTTAGCCCACCATAATCGGCTTTTCTGAAATCTGGGATAAGTGTCGTATTCTCTTTAGCATTCCCTGTCCATTGTATATTAAAATAAATAGATTTATGATTATGAAAGCTTGACTCTAATATCTGTGGATAGAGTATTTATTAATCAAAATAATAAGTATTCGGTAATGTTTACTCTATATATTCATCTAAACGTATGAACAAAAATGACCCGCAGAGCCACTTCACCTATGTAATGCAAATTCCCATTACAAACAACCCAATTCCTCCATATGACAATCAAAGGTTTGATGTTCTCCACTTCCCTTTACCTAATAAATTGTTTCATTTCGTATGAAAGAGACAAGAGGCAAAACTACTTATAATTAATTTGACGTCCTATTGTCCCCCTTACCCCAGTCAGAACAGAATGCTTAGTACAGAACCATATTCAAGGTGCACTGGAATGTAACTGCAGGACACGCAAAGCTTGAAACAAAGGCATAGGGTGAAGGATAGACACATTTACGGAGTGACTTCCATACTTTACTTGTTAGCTGAAAAATTACGGGGAAATTTAAGTTAACTGTTGGCTTTGAATGGTGAGCAGAAAAGTGGTGGGAATGAGTTACGAAGCGGGTGGCCCTCTGTCTCTGCAGAGTGAGAGGTATACGCTGGGACATGTGTGAAGAACACTGATTATAATAACGGCATAACAGTAATATACATGCAATTTTCACAATGTGGAGAGATTGTAGACAATATGGTGGAGAAGAGTAGAGATTACATGCCTTTGACTGCACCCTTTCAGAGGCATTTTTCATATGCGAACAATACCTGATACGCTTACAACAGTGTCCCTGTACGGAGAAAGAGGCTGTACGGGGATAAGGGGGTAACAGACGATTGAGCAAACCTAACCTCTGGGAAACTTTTTAATCAACAATTCTAATATGATCTTTCAAAGACACACACACACACACACACTTGTGTTTCGATAAACACTAATGTTTCACTGCATGCACGCGAAAATCAGTATATGTTATGGCTCTAGCCATCTCTCTCTCTCTCTCTCTCTCTCTCTCTGTGTGTAGGAATAGTGGTTTGGCAGGAGAGTCACAGGGACCGCACTTTCTACCAATTATTATCTTTCGCAACTAACTCAGCGTGTCACAGGTTGCCAGGGTAGCTCATGAAAAAGATATATCCACTGATATTTTAACAACCAATCATGTTATGACTTATACCTATTGGCTTCTGGAAGAGACAAACATGCGTAGGAACTATTTAAGATATACTGAAATTTAGCAACCACGCTAGGCCTGAACAGACCATAATTATATCACAATTCCACGTGGCAGCTTTATGTGTGTGAGTGTGTGTGTGTGGGGGGGGGGGGGGTTAAATGCCGATATAACTATGTTAACGTTAAATATCTCATGATTAAGTCTATGCAAGGGTAACTATATATTATGTGCAGTAAAATGTATAAGTTAGATAAGAGACTGTCACCCTATAATAATCATTAATAACTATATGCGTAACCATAAACCGAGTGCACTGTGAGAAATACTGGAGAATTCGCCCCGAAACGAGTTCGCCCCGCTTTGAGAAGTAGCCCCGCCGCGAGTTCGCCCCGTTAATGTCCCCCCTCCACCCTAAAGGGGTACTGAAGAATTCCCCCTCTATTCATCTATCTAACCTAACCAAACCAAACCTAACCTAACTGAACCTAACCTAACCTAACCTTACCTAACTGAACCTAACCTAACCTAACCAACCTAAAATAACCTAACCCTAATATAACCTAACCCTAACCTAACAAATGAGTACATATGAGTAATGTCCTCAATTCCTTCTTTGCATCAGTTTTTACTACAGAAGACCTCAGAGGTTGGGGGAGGGATGGAAATAAGTGGTAAGCTCCAGGAGTGGTGGTGGTGGTGGTGGTGGTGGTGGTGGGGGGGGGGGGGGGGGGGGGGGGGGGGGGTATAAACGGGGCGACCTCGTTGTCCAAGAGCGGGGCGACTTGGTTTCGGGGCGAATTCTCCCGTAACCACTGTGAGTGATGGCAGATAATATCTGTAGGACGGTGACTCCGAAGACCATTAGGTTGTAAAACCCTGTTGGGTTTTGTTAATGTGTCCATTATGTGGGCTGCTGGAACACTATACTCTGTTTCAGCGACGCTGAGGTGAGATGTCAATAAGCCTAGCTGATTAGCTCATGCGATAGTGTTCAATGTCTCGTCCTTTAGTAATTATTAATTCTTAAAGGTTTAAATAATCACGGTCGCACAAGTCAATCAGCTGGAACTATTGACATCTACCTGGTCGCTGAAACAGTATAGTCATTAGTATATAACAGCTATATAACCTGGTCATGCTAATGCTACCACAGAAAGTGTAACAGGCAGTCAGACAGTCAATAGCCAACCCTTCATTTCCGTTAAATAAATGGGGAGGATTAGCAAGGGACATTAGAAAGGGAACAATGATGACCGGGACAAAATGAATACAATAAACACCTTCCAAAGCAAGTATCTTAACATTCGGAACAACATTCACCAGGCCTCAATATCATTGACTTCACCTCAGATGATATACACTTCCACAACAAAGTCTTTTCACAACATCGGGGATGATGACCTTCCAGGTTTGTCAATTAAAAGGTTACAAATACCTTCACATGTTCTTCCTAACAAACCTCCTCCATTCATTCCTGTAACAACAATCGCATATAATATCCGTGTTAATAGTTCATACATCGACCATGAACCTCCCGACCATGGTTCACCCTTATTGTTTTGGCTGCAATCATACGTTTTATCGAGACTTGATAATTTCATTCAGCACTGGAGCCACGGCGATCGAGTGGCAAGCACGCTCACATGTGAATCTGCTTGACCTGGGTTCGATCCCAGCCAAGGCTGACATATTTAGTGGGTGTGAAACTCAGGAGTCTGAAGCAACTGCCATCAGCCCTTTCTCCGTATCCTCCTACTTTCTCTATCCTAGTTTCAAAGCCAAAGGCAGATGTTGTGCATACGTGCACAACATACTCACTTGCTCTCGTATTTCCGATTTTGGCTCCTCTGAATTCTCCACTTTTTGGCTCAATCTTTCCTGTCATTCTCATATTAAATATTTATGTGATATCTGTCTTTCCCCTAACTCTACCGAATTTCCCAAATTGTTTGATTATCTAAACTCTAAAGTGGAACACATTCTAGCCATTTCTCCTTTCTCTGAACCTCCATTTTAGGAGATTTCAACGTTCATCACCACCAGTGGCTCTCCTCTAATTCTACTGACCAACTTGGTGAACAAGCCTACGTGTTTTCTATCCTAAATGACCTAGAGCAGTTGGTTCACCAACCTACCCATATCCCGGATCGCCTCGGAGATTGGCCCAACATTCTTGACTTGTTTCTAACTTCTAACCCTTCTTCTTATACTTTCGATCTCTTCTCTCCTTTGGGCTCCTCCGACCATAAACTTATCTCTGTCATCTGTCCTATCTCTCCAGTACGGCCACCTGATCCTTTTAGCAGGCGGCGCTTGTGGCACTTTGTCGCTGACGACTGGGAGGCTCTCTGGCAGTACTTCTTTGATTTCCCATGGAATTAATTTTGCTTCTGTAGCCGAGGACCCGAGGAGAGTGCTGAGTGCATTATCGAGGTAATCCTATCGGGCATGGAGGCATACATTCCATTTTCTTTCTCTCTGACTAGTGCAAACATTCTTGGTTTACTCATGCTTTTTCTACTGCTGTCCGCAATAAGGAGGAAGCATTTAAACGGTACCGACACCTTAAACCTCAAGAATCTCATTCTTCCTATGTTTCTGCCCGGAATCAAGCCAAATCTGTTCTTCGACTTGCCAAACACTCTTTCATCAATAATAAATGCACTGAACTATCCAAAACATAGCTGGATATGGTATGGGAGGGAGAAGAAGAGAAGTAGTGGAGGAGGAGGTGGGGATCAGGAGGTCAGAAGTGTGGGAAGCCATGAAAAGAGTGAAGTTGGGGAAAGCACCAGGAACAGATGGAGTGTGTGGGGAAATGTTGAGGTATGGTGGTGAGATAGTGATAGAATGGGTATGGAAAATGTGCAAACTAGCATGGGAGAAGGGGAGTGCACCCGATGACTGGAAGACTGGCATAATAGTTCCCCTATATAAGGGCAAAGGGGAAAGAGGAGTGTGTGGTAACCACCGAGGAATATGTCTTCTAAGCGTAGTAGGGAAGGTATACAGTAGGGTAGTGATTGAGAGAGTGAGAGTGAGAACGGAGAAATGGATAGGCGACGAGCAGGGAGGTTTTAGGAAGGGAAGAGGATGTGTAGATCAGATTTTTACCCTGAATTGTGTTGTGGAGAAGTATCTGGAGAAGAAACAAAAGGTGTATGTTGCCTTTATGGACTTGGAGAAGGCCTATGACAGAGTGGATAGAGAAGGTTTGTGGAAAGTACTTAGAATATACGGAGTAGAGGGCAAGTTGCTGAAAGCAGTGAAGAGCATGTATGAGGGTGCAAAGGCGGCAGTACGTGTGGAGAGTGAGCAGAGCGAGTTCTTTGACCTGAATGTTGGTTTGAAACAGGGGTGTGTGATGTCCCCGTGGTTGTTTACTGTATATATGGATGGAGTCATGAAAGAAATACTATCAAGAGCAGTGGATGTTGGTGTATCGCTGAAAAGGGAGGGAATTGAGTGGAAGCTACCTATACTGCTGTTTGCGGATGATACAGTTCTGATGAGTGATAATGAATGGGAGTTGCAGGGTCTGGTAAATGAGTTTGGAACAGTGTGCGAAAAACGGAATTTGAAGGTAAATACGGGGAAGAGCAAGGTTATGGTCTTCGAAAGGGGTGAAGTCACAGAGTGTGAGGTGAAGCTGAACGGTCAGGCTATGGAGATCGTCAACTCTTTTAAGTATCTGGGCAGTGTGTTGAGTAAAGATGGGACTATGGATGAAGAGGTGCGGGAGAGGGTACAACAGGGGAAGAGGGTTGTAGGAACGCTAAAAGCAGTAACAAGAAATAGGGTGGTCAGTATGGAAGTGAAGAAGTCCTTGCATGACAGTGTGGTAATCCCGACACTGACTTACGGAAGCGAAGCATGGACGTTGGTTGAGAGACTCAGACCAAGAGTGAGAGCAGTAGAAATGAATTACTTAAGGAGTGCGTGCGGAGTTACATGGAGGGATAGACAGACTAATGAGGAAGTAAGAAGGAGGTGTGGTGTGGAGGTAGATGTGCTGGAAAGTGTGAAAAGGAACAACTTGAGATGGTTCGGCCATATGGAACGTATGGAAAGCGAGAGAATGACTAAGAGGGTGTACGAGAGCGAGGTGGAGGGACAGAGGGGGAGAGGTAGACCGAATATGAGGTGGAAGGATGGAGTGAGGAACTACATGAACGAAGGCGGTGCTGGTTGGGGGGAGGGGCGTCGACTGACTGGGGACAGAGGTGTATGGGGGCGGTTCGTTCGTGGCCACCCCTTCGGGGATCGCGGCGTCAGGCAATAGATAGATAGATAGAACTATCCAACTCTAGCTTTTCCCAAGCTTTCTAGCATCTAGCCTAAAACCTGTCCGACAATTTTTCTTCCTCATTTTTCCCTCCCCTTTTCCACTCTGATGGCACAACCATCACTTCTTCCTCTGACAAAGCTGAACTGTTCGCTCAAACTTTCGCTAAAAACTCCACCTTGGATGTTTCCGGTGCTATTCATCCCTCTCCACCCCCCTCTCTCCTACTTATGCCTAATATCCTAATCTCTTCTAAAGATGTACTTTCTATCCTCTCTGAGCTTAGTACATACAGTAGAAGGCATATGGCCTGAATGGTGTTCCTCCTGTTGTACTCAAAAACTGTTCTTCTGTGCTGACTCCCTGCCTAGGCAAACTCTTTTGTCTCTGTCTCTTCTCTAACGTCTTCCCTTCTTGCTGGAAGTTCGCTCTCATTCAACCTGTCCCAAAGAAGGGTGACCATTCTCAACCCTCCAACTATCGTCCAATTGCTCTCATATCTTGTGTCTCTAACGTTTTTGAAAATATTCTTACTTCCAAATTTCTTAAGCATTTATCTTCTCACAATCTACTCTCAGATCGCCAGTATGGCTTCCTTAAGGGTCGCTCTATTGGAGATCTTCTTTCATATCTTACTAACTCCTGGTCATCCTCCTTTCGGGACTTCGGTG
This sequence comes from Paralithodes platypus, assembly GCA_032716605.1. Taxonomy (NCBI): domain Eukaryota; kingdom Metazoa; phylum Arthropoda; class Malacostraca; order Decapoda; family Lithodidae; genus Paralithodes; species Paralithodes platypus. The sequence continues at coordinate 52,802,466 of CM064512.1, read as the reverse complement.
AGACCTTTTCTATTGCGCTAGACATATCGAAGGCCTTCAATGTAAGTTATAGAGTTATAAGAGTTTCTACCGTATTTCGTCATTATTATGTAATTCACTTCCATTCTCTCGTATATTTTTTGTGTATTTCTATGTAATATTCCCTAATATCAATATGTCCTTTTCCTTTATCCGTAAACCGTTTATCCTCAGAACGTGGCGACCACCTAAATTACATAATTGTGTTAATAGTTCTACTCAGTCTTTCTTAACTCCTTTCGTACCGGCGACGTCTTTTTATTTTCTTCTAGCTACTATTAGACGATATTTTTCAGCTTAAAAAGGCCCTCTATCAATTAAGCGGCTTTGAACTATCTCAATTAACCCTTTATTCTACCACAGATCCTTCTTAAGCTGCACACAATCATCTAAATATAGCTAGAATAAAATGAAAAAGACGTCGCGGTACAGAAGGGGTTAAACATATCCTACGATTACCTTATCTCAGAGAACCTAATCTGTTTACAATAGGAGTACTCGGCTAAATTATAGGAGGTTAAGGGGAGATGGGGCTTTTTTCTGTTCCCCTTTCTTTCTCAAGTTTAGCCCCATTAATTTTCTGTTCGTGTCATTTAGGTGTCGATTTTTTCCTGGCGAGCGATAGCGATGTATTAGTGTAAGTCTGTATGAATGAATGGGTCTTCGTTCTGTAAAGAGGGATGTGAGTGGTCATTTTGAATTTGCTAGATGTAATAATAGTTTGTAGTACAACCTTTAATACAATTAAATGATTGTATGAATCGTTACCATAATCGTTAAATCTATTGTATATGCCAATACAAAATAGTTAAAAGTATATAACTTCAGAAGAATATTTAAATAATTAGAATTACATGTTATGCAGACAGTAGCCATCATACATTAGCCAACCTTATTTCACCAATGTGGAGCCTGGCGATTTCGATTTGCTTCATATATATTTGTGCGAGAGATTAGGAATGTCAACGAATCATGCTAAAATGTGAAGTTATTCACGACACAAATATATTGTTAACAGGATTATAAGCATAATGCAAGATAATTAGCCAAAATACAAGTTTCAGTCCATTTTCATAAATATAGATCGGGCACGGATTATGTAAAGTAATCTATAGGTGTGACCCATGGTAGAGCAAGGAAATAATCTGATTATTATCATACGATTGTGACACAATTTGTATAGGTGTACCCAACATGTCACGTTTAGCAAATAAGTAAAAAGGAAAACAAGCCACAACATATCTACTGATCCTTACGAGGCTGCTTGTAAATATGATTGCAAAAGAGCAGATACACACATAATGATATGGAGTAAAATAAGTCCACATATAACGTCATTATCACCATATAAGGCATTGTTTTTTTTATTCTGTGTTAGACACATTATACTTGCGTGACCCGCCATCGAATGTTGTCATATTTGATAACTTGCATCTACTATTGGCCTATATATAACCTGTTTAAAATCCATATTATCATTTGGTGTCACATAAGTCGTGGGGATAAATATGCTATAATTAATGATATAGTATAGATTTTCGCCTACTCTTATGACTTCAGAAAGCTACCTTACATTTGTTATTTTTTAAAATGTACTATTTATTTAAACTAATACAGCATTGTCTTTTCTTGTATATGCTGTGCAATCTCAGACAACTAATAACATATTCTCATGCAATTGACAACAGTGATAGTCATTGGTCGACCATCACTCTCTAACCTCGGAAACACAAACTACGTCAACTAAGCATTACTCTTGGCATAATTGGTAATCACACACACACACACACACTCAGAATATTGTGTGCCTCAATAAGCATTATCGGAGTGAATATGCTTTTTATAGATAATTATTTTTGGTTGTAACATGGAACACTTAGCAAAGTCATTATTTAGAAACAGTATTAAATGTATGCTACGCAATTGAGATATATATCATAAGCATATATTGCATGACACCTCATGTAATAGTGGGTGGACATAACAATAGCCATTATGTACATTTGCCTATGCGTGCGTGTGTGCATGCCTGCTTGTTTGCATCTGCTTGTGGCGTGTTATAGTGTAGTAATTATAGTTCAGAAATATATACATATAAGTTATGTTGTAAGAACAAAAATATATATTTATTTGAATATAGTATTTATTCAAGCTCCAAATCAAATTACCACAGTAATCCTTTGTATTTTAATTAGTATAACTATAATAATGGTTTCCAATGCAAGTCTCGAGGATATATTGTGTCCAGGCATACCAACAGTTATATTCTGCACATTTTTCTAATCAAAACAATTTCACAGGAAGCACATCAAGCACCTGTTATTTTTTAGCATTGAAATATAATGCAGGTGGGTCATTATATTGTTAAGGACAGTACAGATATAGGGTATATATTGATATCGTGACACATGTTGGCATGCCTGAACATCTGTAAGTGTGGCATTTTCAGAGGTGGTAGGGTGGCGAGGAATTGAGCCATACCATTTTCAACTTTCTGTCATGAGACAAAAGAGGTCAAAATAGCATAAACGTCTACAGTGAGGTAACGGAAGTTTGATGATGCAGAGTATTTCAGTCCTTATCTAGCTGTGCAATAGATCGTTAATACAATCAATCATAAATTACGGTTGCCAGCTTCATTTAAATTTTTGACATACCAATTTTCCTGGATGGCATAGAATACATAGTAATTTGCTTAAATATACTGTATATACCTACGGTAGTTCATCAACTTATTTACTTCCGGAATACGATTATCTTGATTTAATTGGCATAAGCCAAATAAACAAAAGTGTATGGCCAATAAATGTTTGTAAACTGCTTTGTACAAAGTTCAATGATAGTAAAATACTGTAATCAAATAAGATTAATATGTAAATCGTCCATGATCAAATTGTACAAAAGGCTAATAAACTATTTTTGTTTGTTTGTTTGTTTGTTTTGTATAACCAACCTTCCCTACACAATAATCCCCCCCCCCCCCCCCCCGAAAATCTAACTACGCCATCTATGGGACATAATATGCAACAGATTCAGGGTGGCGGGAGTGAGCGATCTTACTAATATCAGAGCGAAAGACTCCCAGCGAAATTACCATAGGTGGCCCAGTCGGAAAGGTGACCGACTGTACATATAATTACTGTGTGTCTATGTACTGTACAAAGGAGTACAGAGGAAATCAAGCAACAACAGGTCTAGTGACCCTTCTACGCTGCTTGTCCTCCAAAACACTGAGGATCAAGTGTCCAAACAGTGGCTTAGAGTGGGTAAGGGAACATTTGAAAGGGAACTACTGCCCTGGAACTAATGTCCGTGGCAGGATTAGGAAGTTAGTAGGGGACACATGGGTTAGTAACTGAGGGGGGGATAACATAAAGTTATTCATTTACAAACGCAGTCAGTCGCGGGTTTGATGCGAGATATTTGTCTAGGCGAAGTTTAAATGAATCAACGGTGCTGCAGTCTATAATGTGTCTATAATGTGTGCAGACACATGTTCTGGTGGTTGGTGTACTGATGTGTGCACATGGTGAACGATGAAAGAGAGAAACCACATGACTTAGTGTATGCGGTTCAAGGTAATGTTTCAATATATTTCCTGACTTGATCGGAATTGCTCAGTCCAGGATATGCCTCTTATCATTGCACTGACGTGTATACACGTGCGTATATGGATATGTAGTCACACATAATTATTTGTGTACCCCTTATGTTTTTATATATGCAATTATAACTATCTGGAATGGTGTTTAGATGGAACTTGCTTTTCAATAACTAGTGAATATAGTTTTATAGTTGATGTATAGAAAATTGTGTTCATAAATACAAAGATGTACTTCCATAATTAGAAATAGGTAAGGTCCTCGAATGTTTATGAGTGACTTGTGCATGTTTGTGTGTGTGAATGACCAAGTATTTGTATGAATGGGTATTTCTAATACATGCATACTTTAAATGTGTTTATTACGAAACATTTGTAAATAGACCTGCCAACACGTCCAATGGGGGATTGTCGTCAATCAACCGTCGCAGAAAGTTTTGAAATATATAATGAAAAGTAACATATCAAGCATAGTTCCTTCAGCCTTTTGTTCAATTATTCTTTCTATATCTCATGTTTTTTTTGGAGTGATACAGTGTGTACTGGAGGCAATTGTGTGTGTGTGTGTGTGTGTGAATATTTGTCGTAAGTGTAACAGACGTACACATAATCGTTGATACGTAATCGTTTTTGAAATGCCATTGTTCTGTGTTAGTGCATATTATATTTATAAATTGCATAGGTGCCTCTAGATACTATTTCCTATCAGTATTTATAATATTTGTGTAGTGTTTTAGTTTGTAAGTGCAATGGCAAATACTGACTCTAAGGAATAACACATTATATAGTCTATACAATGTAAACAGTGTTTGCTCTCATTCAACCTGTCCCAAAGAAGGGTGGCCGCTCACAACCCTCCAACTATCTTCCTATCTATCTATCTATCTATCTATTGCCTGACGCCGTGATCCCTGAAAGGGTGGCCACGAACGAACCGCCCCCATGCACCTCTGTCCCCAGTCAGTCGATGCCCCTCCTCCCAACCAGCACCGCCTTCATCCATATACTTCCTCACTCCATCAATCCACCTCTCCTTCGGTTTACCTCTCCCTCTCTATCCTTCCACCTCGCTCTCGTACACCCTCTTAGTCATTCTCTCGCTTTCCATACGTTCCATATGGCCAAACCATCTCAAGTTGTTCCTTTTCACACGTTCCAGCACATCTACCTCCACACCACACCTCCTTCTTACTTCCTCATTCGTCTGTCTATCCCTCCATGTAACTCCGCACGCACTTCTTAAGTAACTCATTTCCACCGCTCTCACACTTGGTCTGAGTCTCTTCTTGAACGTCCATGCTTCGTTTCCATAAGTCAGTGTCGGGATTACCACACTGTCATGCAAGGACTTCTTCACTTCCATACTGACCACCCTATTTCTTGTTACTGCTTTCAATGTTCCTACAACCCTCTTCCCCTGTTGCACCCTCTCCCTCTTCATCCATAGTCCCATCTTTACTCAACACACTGCCCAGATACTTAAATGAGCTGACAATCTCCATAGCCTGACCGTTCAACTTCACCTCACGCTCTGTGGCTTCACCCCTTTCGAAGACCATAACCTTGCTTTTCCCCGCATTTACCTTCAGATTCCGTTTTTCGCATACTGTTCCAAACACATTTTCCAGACCCTGCAACTCCCATTCTTTATCGCTCATCAGAACTGTATCATCAGCAAACAGCAGTACAGGTAGCTTCCATTATTTACCCTCCCTTATCAGCGATACACCAACATCCACTGCTCTTCCTTGTATTTCTTTCATGACTCCATCCATATATACAGTAAACAACCACGGGGACATCTAACACCCCTGTTCCAACTCAACATTCAGGTCAAAGAACTCGCTCTGCTCATTCTCCACACGTACTGCTGCCTTTGCACCCTCATACATGCTCTTCACTGCTTTCAGCAACTTGCCATCTACTCCGTATATTCTAAGTACTTTCCACATACCTTCTCTATCCACTCTATCATAGGCCTTCTCCATGTCCATAAAGACAACATACACCTTTTGTTGTTTCTCCAGATATTTCTCCACAACACAATTCAGGGTAAAAATCTATTCTACACATCCTCTTCCCTTCCTAAAACCGCCCTGCTCGTCACCTGTCCATTTCTCCATTCTCGCTTTCACTCTCTCAATCACTACCCTAATGTACACCTTCCCTACTACGCTTAGAAGACATATTCCTCGGTAGTTACCACACACTCCTCTTTCCCCTTTACCCTTATATAGGGGGACTATTATGCCTGTCTTCCAGTCATCAGGTTCACTCCCCTTCTCCCATGCTAGTTTGCACATTTTCCATACCCATTCGATCACTATCTCACCACCATACCTCAGCATTTCCCCACACACTCCATCTGTTCCTGGTGCTTTCCCCAACTTCACTCTTTTCATGGCTTCCCACACTTCTGACCTTCTGAGGAGAGCTAAAGGGAGGCGAGAGGAAGGTGGAATGGCGAGGAGGGTGGAGAGGCTACAGGAGGAGGAAATTAGTGAAGAGTACAGGAGAGCAGTAGAAAGACGACTAGGGGGGTTCGACCTGGAAGATATGGAGGAAGTGGAGGAGATGAGCAAGGTGTTTAAGGAAGAGATATGTGCAGCATTTGAGGAGATGTGTGGAGTAAGGAGAAGAGGGAGGGGAGTGAAAGGTACAGCATGGTGGACAGAAGAGGTAAAAATAGCTGTGGAAGACAAGAAGAAAGTGTATAAAGAGTGGTTGGGTAGTAGAGGGAATGAAGATTTGGAGAGTCAGAAACGAGCGAAGAACGTGGAGAGAAAGAGGGTGGTGAAGAGAGTAGTGAAGGAAAGTAAGAGAAGAGTAGATGAGGAATTTGGAAGGAATTTGAGTGTAAAATGGAGGGAGTGTAAGAAACTGTTCTGGAAAGAAGTCAAGAAAGTTAGGGAAGGTAGCAAGGGAAACCGTAAGGGTGTGAAAGATAAGAATGGGAGAATGCTAGCCGAGAAGCAAGAGAGAGTCGAAAGATGGAGGGAGTACTTCAACGAGTTGCTAAATGTAAGGAATGAAGCGCCAGCACACATAGTTGGATATGGTATGGGAGAGAGAAGAAGAGATGTAGTGGAGGAGGAGGTGGGGCTCACCAATTGCGCTAATTTCTTGCATTTCCAAAGTTTTTGTAACTCTTCTTATTTTAATATTTTTTAAGCATTTAGCTTCTCATAATCTACTCTCAGATCGCCAAGTATAGCTTCCCTAGGGATCGCTGTACTGATGATCTTCTTTTTTTAGCTTACTAACTCTTGGTCATCCTCCTTTCGGGACTTCGATGAGACTTTTTCTATTGTGCTAGACATATCGAAGGTCTTGGATAGAGTCTGGTACAAATATTTAATTTCTAAACTACCCTCCCTTTGTCTGTGCCTATATCTCAAAAACAAATTCTGGCCTTCCCATAGCTGCAGTTGTGGACAGCCATCGTTCACTTCCTCAACCTATCAACTCTGGTGTTCCTCAGTTCTCTTTCTAATTGTCATTAATGATCTCCTCAACTGAACCTCTAATCCCATCCACTCATATGCTGATGACATCACCTTACACTATTCTATTAGATTTTTCACAACTACCCAGCATGCAGTCACTACAAAACTCATGTAACAAGACCTTGGCACGCCTATCTTCTGATCATTCTACTATCTCTAATTGAGCCAGAGAAAACCTTGTTACTTTGAATTCTTTCAAAACGATATTTCTCCATCTGTCTACTTGTCACATACCTTCCAGAAGACTATCACTTCTCTTCAACAACATACAAATTCACCGTTCATCTTCTTTTAATAATCTCGGTGTCTCTTTTTCTTCTGATCTCTCTTGGAAAGACCATATTACCACTCTTGCTACAACAGCTTCCCAGAAGCTGGGTGTGCTCAAACGCCTCCGGGGGTTCTTCATCCTTTCACAGTTTTTTGCTCTGAATAGGAGCACAGTGCGTCCATGTGTTGAGTATTGTTCGAATGTGTGGGGAGAATCCTCTCACAAAGCACATCAAGACAAAGTAGAAAAGAAAGCCTTTCATCCCATTAACCCCTTTTTTACCGGCGACATCTTTTTAGCTTTATTCTGGATACTATTATACAATTTTATTAAGTCTAAAAAAGGTCTCCAGCAATGAACAGGCTTCGAACTATCTCACTTAACCCATTATACTACCACAAATCCTTTTTTAAGCTTCACAAAGTCGTCTAAATATAGCTAGAATAATATTAAAAAGACGTCACCGGTACAGAAGGGGTTAAGTCACGTCCACTCACTGGTTCTCTGCAATATCTCTCTCTTCGCCGTAATGTTGCAGCTCTCTTGCTATTCTACCGCTGTTAAAACAATCAGTGTTCCTCAGAGCTCTCTCAGTGTATACCACATCCTCTACGTAGAACACCCGTCTTGCAATACAATCCTACCCCTGCACTGTGCAACATGAGTGAAACGATATTCCAAATCTTTCTTCTATGCAACAACTGAGCTCTGAAACTCTCTCCATGAATCCATATTTCCCTCATCCTATGACTTAAATTGCTTCAAACTCTGTGTGTCCAGTCATATTGGCTCGTACGTTCCTTGATTTTGAGTCCGTCACTCTTTCAACTCTGTGGGAGGCACTAATCACAGGCAGATTTGCCTTTTGCCCGCCTCATTCACATAGGAAAAAAAATCAAATAATGCATTACATTACGGAGAGTAAAGGGAACCCGCCTCTCAACACATTCCCACCCCTATTCTGTCCAACTCTCTAACCCAAGAGTGAACCGATTTACCAATTGTTTTCTCTATTCAACAAGTAAACTCTGGAACGCTCTCACTCAATTTGTCTTTCCCTCATCCTATGACTTAAACTGTTTCAAGCTCCGTACCTACAATTTGTCTGTCACTCTTTCAACTATTGGGGAGACACTTGTTACAGGCAGCTTTTCCTTTTGTCTCCTTCATTCACACAGAAACAAAATTAACTATACCTGATTTTTTCCCAGCTGGGGATTGAGAATCGTAGATGTGGCAACTGCACAGTGATGGTGCGTGCTTGGTTGGAGTGACGTGTTTCATTTCGTAGGTTGCTTGTGATACAAATTAAAATAACTGTTTCATTACAATTATTTGAATCATCATATCTACAAAGTATAATAGTATCTTTTATTCTAAATCTCGAAAATGCCGCTTAGCATTGATATTTTGCTATACAAGCAGGCATTAACCGAAAAAGCATCTGTACCCAAGTCAACTGATGCCCAAACGAACACTTACAAAAGGCTGGTTGCCTGTAACAAGTGTCTCCCCCAAAGCCAAAAGAGTGACAGCAAAATTCAAGGGACATCAAAATTCCTTGATATACGACGTTTAACCCGTCTTTGGCGGCGACCGCCTTAAGTCGGTTAGAGAACCAAGGCCTAAAAAGCGGGGCCCGCCTTATGTAGTATGCGATTTTAGCACATAATCGTCTCTGAGAGAGAGTCCGAGCGGTGGGAGGAGCGAGGGTGGGCTCTGACCGTTCGGCATGGTCCCAGTCCCGCCACTAACGGTTACATCACATCCCACCACATCCCTGGTCCCGTAATACAGGGTAAAAACTGACGAAATTACTGTATTTTAGGGATTTTCCCTTCGTGTTGCACGATCGTTGCAAGAGAACCCTTGGTCGTACAAGGATGGTTCAGGTGTCATTGGAAAGCTCAATTATCGCCCTTTCACGGATACATAATTGTATTACGCTCTGGCTCTTCTTTATGCATGAAAAAGAGCATGGAATGAAGCTCGTTTAGGGTAAAACTACCCGCTGGGCAGGTAGTAGCGTTACAAAACTACCCGCTCGTTGAGTGTTAAAGCAGTTTAAGTAATAGGATTAAGGAAAGTTTGATTGAGGGAGAGAGTTCCAGAGTTCACTTGTTGAGTAGAGGAAAGACTGACAAACTTTGCTAAGTCTTGGGTTAGAGAGCTGGACAGAATAGGAGTGGGAGTGTGTTGGAAGGCGGGTGCCTCGCACTCTCTGCAAGGGAGGGTGTATGCACTGAGAGAGCTCTGAAGAACACTTATTGTTTTACTAGTGATAGAAGAGTGAAAGAGATGCAACATTGCAGCATTAGGGGAGGTGTGGTGGAGTGGTCTTGCCACTGGCCTGGTAATCCAAAGGTCCCGGGTTCAAATCCCGATGTACCAATGGGAAGATATTATTGGGATGGAATTTGTGCTGTACCTGGTATCAGTGCATTACCACAAGCCCACCGAAACGTCAATAAAATACCCTCATTGTTCCCTGATTAAATAGCACTGTATGAATATTCCCATATTCAAAATATGCTATAGGGGTGCAATGCCTGGTGAGTTATCTGTTCAACAGGTGGCGTTGTGTGTGTAAGTGTGAGAGTCCGAGTGTAGGGGGTGAGACAGTGAAGCACGGGAATGAGGTGGCTTCAGAGATGGGGTCGTTTCGGGCCATGAGTGAGCACCGTGCCTCATGTGAAGGCAAGATGGCAGGTGCTCGTTGTACTCTACGTTCTTCACATGTCTCACTCCCTAGACTGGAACAAGACCTCACGGGCTTCACTGTTCATTGTAAAGCGGTGAATGTTAAGGCTCTCAGCCTATGCCCGAGAGGAAGTAAGTTGGAATATAGAAAAAAAAAAAAAAAAAAAAAAAATATAGACAGAGATTGTAGGTAACTAGTAAGAGGAAGTGAGTTGATGAAGCGAAATGCTTTTGACTCTACTCTTTCGAGAAGTGCGGTATGGGTGGAACCTCCCCACACATGTGAACAATACTCGATACATGGGTGCGCTGAGCCCCGATACAGAGCAAGCAGCTGTGCGGGGGTGAGGAACCCACGGAGACAGTTGAGCACACCTAACTTTTTGAAAGCTGTTTTAGCATGAAGGGTAATATGATCTTTTCAAGAAAGGTCGGATTAGAAAGATACACCTAGAATATTGAAAGAAGATGAAGGGTCGATTTATGCATTGTTGCATTTATCAACCCACAAATATAAGGATAGGAAGCAAAATCACTCTCAATATATACCCAATGAGGTTATACACCAGTATCAGTACGGGATTTTTATGTGTTCTGTGTGAGAGAGGAGGGTCACGTCCGTCGCGGTCCGGGATTTTTCGACTATCCCGCGGGATACTGGTGATTAATCTTTCAAAAAATCACACACAAAAACAAACGTAGTGTCGCAGTCCTGTGCAGTGCAAAATCGAACCGATTGATAAAATATCTGGGGAGATATACGTGTTTTGGAGAAAAAATCCGTTAACTCCTACAGCAGTGCCACGGCGCTGGTCTAGGGCAGGCCCATGAGGCATAGGCAAGGCGGGTGGAAAGAAGAAGGGAAAGAAAAAACCGTTACGTCCCAAAGCAAAGTGTTAGCTCTATAGTCCTATGAAATCAAACAGGGCTATGGGAAAATAGGAAGCCTAAGTTAAAAGTGATAGTGAACATCGTATATCACGTAAATAAACTAGGAAAGTATAATACAGAGAATTAAAGTCAGGGGAACTTTTAACTTTTAGCTTGGGAACAGGACGTATGCTGTAAACAAAATACCCTCGGTGACCGCAAAGACCATAAACACAGATATCCCCTCACTCTCCTGGACACGTCCCCTCCCCCTAGACGATTTTACCAAAAGCGAAACTTAACCTCGACAGGAAAGGGTACAGACAAAACAAATATCGTAAATAATAGCAAACAGAGAAAAACAATATGTAAACAAATTAAATCAGTGCAGATTATTTCTCGACCATATCGCAGGTTAGTAGTGACGTTATTGGAGAGAAAGATCTCCCACGCAACCAAATGTGGTGAAAATTCGAACCTGAGCAGTGTTGAATCAAGTTGATAGGTAAAACATGAAAATTAAAGTAGATACTATATATAGGTAGCCTGGAAAGTTCGTTATTTTCCTAGTGCCGTATATTCCGCTAAACAGCCGACCAAAAACGGGAAAAGTGGTTAGGGCAGTGAGAATTCTGTTTCATAAGATAATTATTGAAAGTGTTACTTAAAGTTACTTAAAGTTTAAACCATAACGAGTGTAAATGAGTGGCCCCCCCCCCCCACAAACCGCGTAACAAACACCTCCTTGTCCGCCACGCCCCCCCCCCCTCTCTCTCTCTCTCCCCCATGTAAGGACGGGTGGAAAAAAACAAAAACAAAAAACAAACAAAAATGTCTACCAGAGACACCTGTATGAGGTGTAAGATGAATATACACGTGCATAAAGGCACCGCATGCCGGATATGCAAGCAACCATGCCACTGGATTTGCATAGGATTGATACCAATAAATGAGGCGTACAATACAAGAGGGAAGAACCTCCATTTCTGCGATAGTTGTTTCGATATCACATGGCAAGTCATACAGACTGTAGAAAATACAGATGTACAAGATAGACCGAAATATAGCCAAGACATAGCTACTTTTCACAGAAAATGGGGAACTATTGGGGCCTCAGGGCCCATACTAGTATCACAACCCACACACGCACACCTTCCCATGCAAAAGCCCACATTGCCTCCTGCACATCAACACACATCGCCTGCCGAACAACAACCTTTCGCACCCTACAAATTCACAAACCCTGCCGCACATCTCCCCACACCTCCCCAGACCCAGAAAACCCCCACATTAATCCCATCTATGGCCATTGACCACCCTACTGCTGTTGATCAAATACATTTGCAGGATGAACGTAGGATGCAACAAGTCCCCATATCAGGCTCCCCTTCCACATCGCCTCCCCCCTCACCACTGCCACCTGCCCACCTACAACCGACCCGTAACTCCACCCCCCTGCAGGCCTCACCCACCCATACACCAAGCCCACTATCACCCACAACCACACTTAGCTCACCACATAACCCCTCTCAGCCCCAGCCACACCTACTGGGGTTGTTTACACCAGTGTGCAGATATTTTCTGGAAAGAAGGTGTTACTTTGGTCAAAAGGGCGAATATAATGGGAAGTCATGTAGATTTGCTCACCCCAAAATTTGCAACAACATAACCAGTCATGGAAAATGTAGATTTGGTGAAACCTGCAAATACCACCACCCATCCCTTTGCAAGACATCACTTGAGAACAAGACCTGCTACAATATGAAATGCCCAGCTTTTTATATTAAAGGGACTTGGAGATATGCTAGATCTAACACGAATGGTAGCCCAAAAAACTCTCTAGCTATGCGAGGACGAGACAGAGGAAAAAGGCAACAAGGAGCGAAAGGGCAGATGAAGATGAAGAGACTGAGGGAGATAGAAGAGCACATAGAACACCTCGAGCACCTCCTGGCCTCCCAAGAGTGGCAAATACATCCCGAAGACTATTAGGTACACATAGTACTCCAAACAATCCCTCCCCAATCTTGTTTGCAAATATCCAAGGCCTAAAAAATAGAACCACGAACAAAGTACCATTTATTAGGGGCCTGCTAGAAGAAGGAAACGCTATACTTGCGGCTCTCACAGAAACTCACATTAAAGATCAGGAAGATAGTGAGGTATGGATTCCTGGTTACAACCTACATAGGGCGGACAGAACGCATAGATCACATGGAGGTGTAGCCTTGTACATCCATGACTCACTGATATGTACTGAATTCCTAAATAACAGTAATGAAGTGGTGGAAATACTCGGAGTTAAAATAGAATCCCTAAATTTAGCAGTTATTGTTACATACAGGCCTCCAGACTCATCCCGAGAAGAATTCAAAACCCAACTCAACAAAATAAAATCAGAAGTGGAAACCCTGGGGAACCCAACACCAAATATTATATGGCTAGGAGACTTTAACCTACCAAACATTAAATGGAGACAACTAGAAAACCAGTTAGTGGCAAATAACACCGGAGAAGCAAATACTAATACGAGAGAGCTTTTTGAACTTTGCGATTTTTTTAGTCTTACCCAGCATATTGCTGAACCCACACGGGAAAACAATATCTTAGACCTGGTCTTCACTAACAACGACTCTCTAGTACACAGCATTACCATATCGGACACAACATACTCAGATCATAAATTAATTGAGATCAAAACAACCTTAGAAAATGTACAGACAACCTCAGAATCGAGAACAAAAACCGGCCCCTTCAGTAAATTTAACTTCAATAACAAAAACATTAGGTGGGAAGAGGTAAATCAAGAAATGGAGGAAATAGACTGGGAAGATTTAATGAATAACCTGACACCAGCAGAATGTCTAGTCTTAATAACAGAAACCATGACTCAAATCTGTAGCCACCATATACCTGCAAGACAAACAAAACGAAGAAGCAAACAAGATCGGGAAAGGAGGAGGCTGTACAGAAGAAGAAAATTACTCACACAAAGACGCACACAACAAAATCAACAGGATAGGCAAAAGGCCGACATAGATAGAGAAATTGTGGAAATTGAACAAAGGCTAAGCATATCATATGAACTACAACATATGGAAGAGGAGAGGAAAGCTATTGCAGGTATAAAGGAAAATTCCAAATACTTCTTTTCATACGCCAAACAAAAGGCTAAAACAGCATCAAACATCGGTCCACTAAGCAAAGGGGACGGCTCTTTCACAGGGGACAAAAAGGAAATGAGCGAACTCTTACGCAGGCAGTATGAAATGGCATTCAGCGAGCCTGATGAAACAAAAGTCATCAGAGACCAAAATATATTTTTCATGGAAACCTCCCCCACGGAAACCCCCCAGATGCTGGATATTGATTTCGGTCCAAAAGACATAGAAGAGGCTATTTCCAACATGCCATCCCACTCGGCACCAGGCCCGGACTCATGGAACTCGATCCTAATGAAGAAATGTAAGGAAAACCTCTCAAAACCCCTGGCTATAATGTGGAGAAGGAGTCTAGACACTGGTGAAACACCAGATAGCTTGAAAAACGCAATAATTGCCCCACTGCATAAAGGAGGGAGTAAAGCACTACCAAAAAACTACCGCCCGGTAGCTCTAACCTCCCACATCATTAAAGTTTTCGAGCGAGTCCTGCGAAGCAAAATCTCAACATTCATGGAGGCAAATGAAGTACACAACACCGGTCAACATGGATTCAGAGCGGGAAGATCATGTCTCTCACAACTTTTGGAACACTATGACAAAATTCTTAAAGCGCTAGAAGAAAAGAAAGACGTGGATGTCATTTACACCGATTTTGCTAAGGCATTTGATAAATGTGACCATGGTATAATAGCCCACAAACTCAAAGCAAAAGGTATAACGGGGAAAATCGGAAGGTGGATATACAATTTCCTAGTAAACCGAAAACAATCAGTAGCAGTAAACCAAGTCACATCTGAGCCTTCGGATGTCAAAAGCTCAGTGCCTCAAGGAACAGTGCTAGCACCCCTTCTGTTCCTCATACTAATTTGCGACATAGATACCAACACTAGACACAGTACGGTGTCGTCTTTTGCTGATGACACAAAATTAAGCAAGATAGTAAACACACAAGAGGACACGGGCCGACTGCAGGAAGACATGAATGTAGTGTTCCAGTGGACCAGGGAAAACAACATGCAATTCAATGAAGAAAAATTCCAATTAATAAGGTACGGAGATAATAATGGCGTTAAAGAAATTACAAATTACTTAACAGAATCTAACCACATAATAGAACGGAAAGACAGTGTGAAAGACCTGGGGGTATTAATGTCTGAAAATATGGGTTTCAAAGTACATAACCAGGTCAAAGCTGCGGCTGCGAAACGTCTAACGGGTTGGATTCTACGTACATTTAAAACACGCGGTGAATTACCTATGATAACGCTCTTCAAATCTCTAGTGCTACCGCGGCTTGAATACTGTAGCATATTAACATCCCCATACAAAGCAGGTGAAATAAATGACTTAGAGAGTGTACAAAGAAATTTCACTTCGCATATAAGTTCGATAAAACATCTACACTATTGCGAGCGTTTAAGAGCACTGAATCTGTACTCGCTGGAACGTAGAAGAGAACGTTACCTAATAATATACACGTGGAAAATCGCAGAGGGTTTAGTACCAAACCTACATACTCCGATAGTCATGAAATTCAGTGATAGGAGAGGCTGGGAATGCGAAATCTCCCGGATGAATAATAGGGGTGCCATGGGCTCTCTGCGAGAGGGCTGGTTATCACACAGAGGCCCACGTCTCTTCAACAAACTCCCACGGCGAGTAAGAGACATGAGGGACGTCTCATTAGACAACTTCAAGAGAGCCCTCGATGTCGAACTGCAAAAAGTGCCAGACGAGGCCATCCTCGCGAGGGAGCGAGCTGTCGCTTCAAACAGTCTACTACACCAAAATCACCACCCATAACAAGGGGCGCCACGCTCCTTGGTGCTGCTAGAAGAGTGGCGAACACATTAAAAGTATCAAAAGTAAATAAGTACCCTTATTTAACTTTGATTTTTAACAGTCCACAGTTGTGGTCATTAAGGCTGATTGATACATGCATTTTCGAAGGTGTTTTGGGTTTAATTGACTCTTCTTATCATTTCTTTACCTTATATCAGGTAAAGAATTATTCAATTTCAGAGGGTCCATATATTATTTAGAGGCTTCAAAATGTATCAGAGTTAATGACCGTGACTGTACAGTAAAAAATCAAGGGTATGAAAAGGGTAGCCTATTATTCTCATTGATGGTGATTTACTTCTCTGTCCTTATATTTGAGGGTTAATTACTGCCAATACACCTTTATAAAGGCGGTGTCACACGAGCGATTTTTCCGTCAAATTTTACGAGCAATTGTAGTCTGGCAGGCTTAAGATTTCCGTTATATCAGAAATCTGCCACCTGACATAATCTACCTTCAGTCTAGTTCCCGATCCCTGTGTAAAAATGCGTCAAAATATCACGAGAAAAAACTTGCTCATCGAAAATTGCTGGAAAAAGCGCTCGTGTGACACCGGCTTAAGGGTATGTTTCTGTGGACCTTTTTCATCTATCTATCTATCTAATGCCGGACGCCTTACTCCCCTTAATGAGAGTGGTCATACACAAAATGCCCCCAAGTGGACCTATCCCCTTTAAGAGGGACAACCCATGCCAGTTTATTGAAGGACTTACAGGACTGACCACTACATTTAGGGTCCGTCCGACTCTGAGGCCTTCTATGTATCTGTTTAGCACTATTTTTTTCTACAGTGGTTTGTGGCTAGTTCATCCACAAACCTGCTTCACCCTTAGGTAAACAGTACGGATTTGTATAAGGTTTACTCCCCTAAACAGGTTGCCGACCAAGGTTGACGATTCCCATCCACCCGGATTTTGATAAGGTTGTCTCTTATTTCATACAGTATATAATTATTTTGTTACACAGTAGTAATACAGTTCAGATTCAATGACAGTTTTACAGTATGTTTCACCCTACTAGCTTGACGATAATTAGACGTACAGTTCTCAACATATTAGTTAGTTAATATAGGACTTCAGAGGCTATCAACCCTTCTGGATTATAAAGCCAGCACACTGTAAGTCATGAATTGTGTCAGGACTGGAGCCCCTAATCGAGAACTACAGTCCCTTTATTTAGCATATAAGGTTACACCAATTCCAATCTATGAACCTTTAAAGCCAATTTCTGAAGCATCTGGGCTATACTAATGTATTATATTTTTTCGTTAGCGTTCAATATTAATGCAAGTTGATGCTTGCCAATGATGCTTTTGGTGGTATCGACTCATTGCTGAGGTGAGGGTTGAGGCGTCTTATAGCGAGCCTGCATTTAGGATAAACCGCCTATCGGCCGGAGCAGTTATATACCGATAAAATGTACATTCTAAGACATAAATACTGGCATTAGCCTTTTTCACCTGTTGCAGGTGTTCGTATTTGCTGAGCGAGCGATAGCGGACCTGCAATTTAGAAGAGATTATTAAATTTTTCTACCGAAAAATGTACAGTCGCGGTCATAAATGCAGATAGATATACATTCGAAGCTGTCTCGGGGTATATTGAATCCCCTTGTTTGTAGCTATAATTATATTTGCATTACGGAGCTTCATTTAATCAGTTCGAAGCTTCAAAATGTATCAGCAATAATTACCACAACTGTTCACTCTTGAACTTAAAATCGTCCCATTATAATTGTGAAGTTTTCCCGAACTGAATTGAATATTCACATTGTGTCTTTGCTTAATATTCATATTTCAGAGGTTCATTTTCCTGTTCGAAGATTCATATTAGGCCACTATTTTAGTCCTAGAGTGTACATAATATATTTAGCTTGAATAAGGTCTGAGGGGACAGGGGACTGGAGTTCTCGAAAAGGGCTATTATTGACTTACAGTTTGCTGGTTTAATAATACAGAAGGGCTGATAGCCTCTGAAGTCCTATTTGTAACTACTAGTCTGTGTGTGTGGGGGTGGGTGGGTGTAGTGTCACAAGGGGTTAGGGAGGCGTGATTGTTAGTCTAGGGGTAAACTTATAATATATTGCTCGAAATTAGCAGAAACAACCAAAACTCTCAATACTTATTATAGGGTGGATGAATCCGCTGCGTCCTGATTCTCTTACATCCTGTTTTATACAATCACGCTGTGCAAGAGCTCTCACTGTCGGTAGTGGAAATCCGGCTGGTTTAATGTGCTCATTCTGGCTCTATGAACAACATTGATCTTATCAATGTCGTGGAGGCAGCCGTCTAGGAGGAGCAGTGCATCAAAGGTTCCGGAGACGGCAAAACCAAATGAAACGACTTACTTAGCGAGTGTAGCGGAAATCTGGTAGGTTCACTTTGTTCATTTTATCTCTGTGAACAACGTTGGTCTTACTGTTCAATATCGTGGAGGCAGCCGTTTAGGAGGAGCAGTGCATCAAAGGTTCCGAAGATGATAACTTGCAGCGAAACGACCTGTTAGTGAATATAGCGGAAATCCAGCAGGATAATTTTGACTCTGCGAACAACATTGATATTATAGTTCAATATCATGGAGGCCGCCGCTTAGGAGGAGTATTGTATTAAAGGGTTTGGAGATGACAAAAATAAGACAATTACACAGTGCAAGAGCCACCACAGTCAGTAGTGGAAATCCGGCTGTTTCACTTTGTTCATTTTGGCTTTGTGAACATCTTTGGTCTTAGTATTCAATGTTGTAGAGGCAGCCGTTTAGGAGGAGCAGTGCGTCAAATGTTCTGGAGACGACAAAACGCAGCTAAATGACCTAATGGACATTTACCAGGTTCATTTTGTTCATTTTGGCTCTGTGAACAAAGTTGGTCTTAGTTTTCAATGTCAGAGAGGCAGCTGCTTACGAGGAGTAGTATGTCAAAGGGTTCTGAGATAAAAAAAAAAAAAAAAAATCACTCAATTCTGCAAAACACAGCCCTCTTCATATCAGAATCGGCACAAATAAAATATCATATTAACTCTAAAATGTCTCACCAGATAGTGTTAAAGATTCCTCTTGGTGAAACTTTACTGAAGGGGCTATCACACTTGCCAATATTTCCGTGGTCTCCACGATTTCCGTGGTTTCTCGTCTATTGTCTATTTTCCGTGGTCTTGCCGACAATCCACGCTACCCGAGCAACTTGGGAGATCTTCGTCTATCCGCGGAAATGTTTTGGCGTGAATTAGTAGGCTATGTCGTGGAAATACATTCCTTAATAAATATATATTAATACATATATATTTCATATATATTAAAGTATATAAGTTTTAATATATCTAATGATAATGTGATAGGTGATATTCGAACCTTAGGGGCTATAAAATATCACATGGAACACATAAAATCGTACATAGAATACAGTAAACACAAGCAAGGGAAGAAATACCTCACTGCCTATTTTAAATGTGTAATACATAAAGCTCGGCCTGTGATTGGCTAAGAAGCATGGGCCCGAGTCAGTCAGCCTTCATTCTCGCTTACTTTTGCATTTATAATTTGTTTTATCTCGCTTGTGTTTACTTTATGATATATACTTTATTATTGTGTTTCCTATGATTTTTAATAGCTCTTTAGATTCGGATAGGACTGTAATTTATTAAGTAATCATTAAAATTACTTAAACATATCTAGTTTAATGAATAAATAAGGAACAATACAGATAATAAATATATTATCAAGGTACTGATAAAATAGCCAATCACGAGCGAGCGTGCTGCTGCTTCCACTGACTTGCACTTTTATCAAAAGACGCGGATTCATGTCGCTTGTTTTAGGCAATAGCGAGCAATATAGCCATACTTACCATGGTTTTTATATATGCTCAGCTTTATCATTGGGATTGAGATGTATTAATAGCATGACGGGAAGCTAAAACGGCTGAAATAAGACCAATTAATTTCGAAGTGAGAACGAAGGAGTGTACGTATAATTACATTTTCGTGGATTATCTAGGTGCATGTGTGATAGGGAAACCACGGTATCGCCGTCTAAACTATGAACGAAGATCCAGAAACTACGAAAAAATAGCCAAGTGTGATAACCCCTTTACATAGATACGTGAATTTAAAGACAAAGTGCGGTTGTGGTCTCACATCCTAAGGGGAGGCAGAC
This sequence comes from Paralithodes platypus, assembly GCA_032716605.1. Lineage (NCBI taxonomy): Eukaryota > Metazoa > Arthropoda > Malacostraca > Decapoda > Lithodidae > Paralithodes > Paralithodes platypus. The sequence goes on along the minus strand of CM064512.1, from coordinate 52,782,342 downwards.
CGTTTTTCTGGACCCCCTTCTCCCTAGTGTTTAGCCCCACTAGTTTTGAGATTATAAGACGTTCGGCCCATTAGTTTGGCGTTTTGAACACTTTTCGCCCCATGTCGTTGTCAATTTTAAGACCTTTCGTACCATTTAGGTGTCAATTTTTTTCCTGGTGAGCGATAGCGAGCCTGCAATTTTAAGAGGAACCGGCCTTCGGCCGGGACGTTTTTCTCCCGAACAATGTACAAATTTATCTTGAAGGGGGTTCTAGGGGGTGTTTTTCTAAGCTTGATGGAGGTCTAGCGGGGAAACTAAAAAATATATGAATACATTAATTAATAGACCAAACAAACGGTCAGTCTCCCCTTAATGGCGTCAGGCAACCCTGTTCAGAGCTGCCTCACTTGTCAGGTTTGTTTAATTCAATATCAGACCGTAAGGTCTGATCCCATGTCTTTCTTGGTCTGCCCCTTGGTGCAGCTCCCTCCACGTTCACAGACATGCATCTTTTCACCCAACTTAGTTCATCCATTCTCTCCATATATACAAACCATCCAAACCTGCTAGTATGCATCTTATCACTGGTACTCTTGATACCTAACCGTCTCCTCAGTTCCTCACTTGATATCCTATCTTGCAGTCTGGCCCCACACATCCATCTCGCCATTATAATCTTGTTACGTTCCACCCTATTGATATCATCCGCTTTGACAGGCCACACATATGTCATAGCGCTCTAACACATGGAACTTTCCCTTCAAGGGGAGAGGGAGTCTTCCGATTGGTCAGTTACCAAGTCCTGTATACTTTTCTTTGCTCTGTACATTTATTACTTTTTTTTTGTTTAATTCGCTTAGCCGCTAGATACTCCTCCCTGCTATTTCCTTTCTTCCATGCTATGAAACATCTTCTTTTCTCCTTTATTGCATTTTCTACCCTTGCATTCTACCACCATGAAATCATATGCCTGAGGGGGATCCTTAGTTTTGCCCCAAACATTATCAGTGGCAACAAGAGGGCTACGTTCAAGGAATTTCCGTAGGCTATCACCTCATTTGTCTTGCATTAATATATTGTGGGTATGAAAGAGGCATTTAAAGTTTCTATAATATTCTACCTAACTAAATCTAAATTGATGATGATAATAAGACCACTTTTCACAAGGGCAATCACCATCAATATACCAAATTATTTTATATACCTATATTATTCCCTTGTAAATATTATAATGTAAATAATTTCTTCTGTATTTGAGGAACATCTTCTCGCTTTATAAATAGACGATTGTTGGCACGATTTGGCTGGCTTCTCCTAGATTGCAGGCTCGGTATCGCTTGCCCAGAGAAAGTCGATACGTGAATGGGGTGAAATGTCATATACTGTAATTGCCAAAACAAATGATTTTAAGCCTGTCAAATATCCAAACTAATGAATTTGCTGTATGTGTAGCTTCCAGACTATCTAGACGATCAGTCCCGAGTCCGGTTGACCGAACCCGTGCCAGATGCTCGGGCCCCCGAAGGGGCCAGATGGAGATGAGATCTGTCTCTGAGAGGGGAGCGGGGAGGGGGTCATCAGCCCACTGGCTTGCACCTCCGGGACAATGCCCCTACTGTTCGCAGCCTCCCTTGCATTGCCACCCAATTGGGCGATCTCGCCAGCACCTAGAAGGAAAAGTAGTACAGGAAAATAGACAGATAAAAACGGCTAAGGTAGAGTAGACGATACCAAAGCTCACTTTGGATAGGAACAGCCCTCACCCAACTAATGAAGTTAATCAGGATTGGTTAAAAAAGACCTGGCTTGCACCAAATAGGGTTAACATGTCTATCCTGCTATAGCTTGAACCACGTTAGTTTCAAATAGTTTCTGTAGTCAGAGATAGTGGCCATATTTTTGTTTGAACGCCTTATTGGTGTCTAGCTTATCAAACAAACAACAGGGTTTATATTATATTTCATTATGCTAAATGTACACTGTAACAATCAAGGGTATAAAAAAGGTATATAAGATTATTGGTTATATTAGAGGTGATTTGCCTTTCTATTCTAGACATCATGAGTATATTACTTTCAATATACCTTTAAAAGGGTATAAACTATTGGTGAATGAATCCACTACATCCCTACATCTTGTTTTAGAGATCTCGCGGTGGAATCGCTTTCACAGTCGGTAGCGGAAATCCGACAGGTTCACTTTGTTAATTTTGGATCTGCGAGCAACTTTGGTTTAAGTGTTTAATGTCGTGGAGGCAGACATTTAGGAGGAGTAGTGTTTCAAAAGTTACGGGGACAAATCAAAACAAAATAATAATATGTATTATTACTCGCGGTGCAAGATCTGCCACAGTCGTTAGCAGAAATCCTGCAGGTTCACTTTGTTAATTTTGGCTTCGTGAGCAACTTTGGTCTTAGTGTTTAATGTCGTGGATGCAGCCAATTAGGAGGGGTATAGTAGTGTGTCAATGGTTCCAGTGACGATAACACGCAGCAAAATTATCTACTTACTGAGTGTAGTAGAAATCCGGCAGGTTCACTATGTTCATTTTGGCTCTGCGAAATACTTTGGTCTTGGTATCTTATGTCGTGAAGGCAGCCGTTTAGGAGGAGTAATGTGTCAAAGGTTCCTGAGACAACAAACACAAAAACAAAAACAACTCACTCCAGTCAGCAAAACACAACCCTCAGATTGTTTATGGATACTTTATTTACACTTTTCACACCTTTAATATTCAACAATGCATATCCAAAGACTAAACCATGAATCCTGTACCAGTATTTCCGAATATATATTATGGGTCTGGAGATATTTGAGCGTAAATACAAGATAATAATACCTGTGGCACCAAGATGGCGGAGCTTGGCCGATCTCTGTTACTAATAGGATCTCTAGTTTCATAAAGCCATCTCTAAGCTGTATAAACCCGTCTAATGATACATAGAATATAAGAAAAGAACACGGCCTAATACTGATAAGGTTAAGGAGAGATTTTTAGTTTACTTCCTAGACCCTTATCAAGCTGTAAAGAACTACCCCCAAGACTCCCATTCGATATTTATTTATAAATTTTTCGGTAGAAAAATGTCCCGCCCGAAGGCCGGCTTCTCCTAAATTTCAGGCTCGCTATCGCTCGCCAGTAAAAAATCAACACCTAAATGACATGAAAGGTTTTAAGATTGACATAAATTGGGCGAAATGTCTTAGAATCGCCAAACTAGTGGGGCGAACGTCTTAAAATATCAAAACTAATGGGTCTAAACATGAGGGAGAAGGAGGTTCGAAAATATCCCTCAAGTTAAAATCTCCCCACTCACCTTTCAGCCTTCGAGGACGCTTTTTCATTTAGTTTTGGCTATCATTAGATGATTATACCCAGTTGTGAAAGGCCCTCTAGGAATCAGATGGGTAAACAAAATATACATATAACCCTATGACTATAATCATTCCTTCCTAAGCTGAATATAATCGTCTACATATCGCCAGAATAAAAGGAAGAAACGTGTCTAAATATTTAAGGGCATTGCTCACCACATCAGATATTCACAGATTCATCATTGTCAATGATGTCAATGATGTCAATGACCTAGAATGACGTGGGCTCGGGTACTCCGGTCCGATCTCAAAATAAATAACTTGACAACTCAGGCGGCCCTTGACAGGACCGCCTGGAAAGCTGCCATTTAGGACGTGAGACTGTAACCACAGCTTCTGTGGACAAACGGTCTTTAAACTTGTATGTATGTATGTATGTATGTAATGTTTAACATACCCCTATGTACACTCGGATGCCATAGTCTTTAGCCCACTCATATATATATTCGTGGAAACGTATTTACCATTTGATTTGAGCTACATTTAGACAATTTTAATCAACTTAGGAAGTACGTCTACTAATTAAAAGGCTCCAAACTATCTCTATTAATCCTTTTAACTACCACATATTCTTCCTAATGTTCATAAAATATTCTGAATATAGCTGAACACAAATACAAATTACGTCACCGGTATAGAAGGGGTAAATAAAATCCTCCAATAATAGCCAGAATATATGAGAATACCGGGTGGATGGGACTCGTTTGCCTTGGTCGGTAACCCATCTAGGGGAGACAACCTTATAAAAATCCGGGTGGATGGGACTCGTCAACCTTGGTTGACAACCTGTCTAGGGGAGTAAACCTGATACAAATCCGTACTGCCTACCTAAGAGTAAGGCAGGTTAGTGGATGGACTAGCCAAACACCACTGTAGAAAAATAGTGCGAAGAAGATACACAGAGGGCCTCGGAGTCGGACGGATCCTAAACTGAGTGGTCAATCCTGTAAGTCCATCAGTAAATTGGCTGGGGTTGTCCCTCTTACAGGGAATAGGTCCGGTTGTGGGCATTCTGTGCATGGCCACCCTCATTAAGGGGAGTAAGGCGTCCGGCAATAAATATATATGCGAATAAGACATGATGGCAATGAAGAGGTTAACTTTTATTCTCGGGGGTCTGGCAGCTGATGAGGACAACTTTTCAAATTATTCCGCCACCTAAATTTGAGATCTGTACCCCATATATTGTTCTTTCCTTTCACATAAACATTACGCTATTCTGTGTGCAGTTGGTTCTAAGTAGCCTACATGATTAGATTGATATCCAGCTTTCGATAAATGGATATTAATCGTAGTCAGGTACTTAACCTTTAACTGTTTTGGTAGATTAATGGTTAGAGTGTCTAAGATCTACAGATCTTAGGTTAGGTTGAATCCCGGGAGAATTACATGCTTTCATTAAAATCATTGGCAGGTGTTTCGTGTTGGGAGTGACATTAATAAATTAGATTAATCTATCATCAGTCTACTTTCTGTTACCAGTGCAAACTATACCAGAAATGTTACTGGAATTTGTTTGACCTAGAGACACTATAGTAGCAGAGATCAGCTAAACTCCGGCAGTTGTTGTGCCACTGGTGTCATTAGTTTCTCTTTGCACTTAAGGAGAGATTTTTATATATTTGCTCATTTATTTATTTATTTATTTTAGTTTCCTTCCAAAACATCCATCAAGGTTTAAATTCTAAAATATACAACCAAGAACCCCCCCCCCCCCCTCTCCATCCCCAGCTTCGAGATAAAATTGTACATTCTTTGGTAGAAAATGTCCCGTCCGAAGCCCGGGTCTTCCTAAATTACAAGCTTGCTATCGCCACCAGGAGAAAATTTATACCTAAATGGCATAACAGGTCTTAAAATCGCCAGACTAATGAGCCTAGTCGTGATGGAGAAGGGGTTGAAGAAAAATCAAATCTCCCCTTCAATATGTCCTTACCCATGATAAGCATTAACCAATTCAGTACCGGGGACATTCTTCTCGGTATATTCTGGCAACTACTAAGCGATTCTATTCAGCTTAGGAAGGACGTCTACCAATTAAAAGTCTTGTCTATCTCAATTAATCCTTTCAGCTACCATATATCCTTCCTAAGCTTCATATAATCCGCTAAATGTAGCTAGAATAAAATAATAAATACGTCGCCAGTACAGAAGGGCTTAAGCAATACTGGTGCAGGATATATATTTTGGTCACAGTCACGGTTAACCCTTTGAAGATTATGACGCATTTCGACAGTTTATTCTACGATTCATTAGACGACCTTATGCAGTTTAAGAACGATCTGTGGGAAGTATAAGGGTAAAGACTCTCTCAATTAACACTCTGACTTCCATACACCCTTCCTAATCTGAATACAATCGTCTAACAATAGCCAGCAAACAGATAAGAAATGCGTAGTCGGGTCTTGAGAGGGTTAACCCTTTGAGGATAACAGACCCGTTATGACAGTTTATTCTGGCTATCATTAGAAGATTTGTTCAGCTTAGGGTGAACTTGTGGGAGCTAAAGAGTCAATTGAGATAGTATTTACCCATTTGATTCCCTGATATCCTTCCTAAATTGCACTAAATTGTCTAATGAGAACCACAATCAAATGTAAAAATGCGTCTTATATCCCCAAGGGGTTAATTTTGGTACATCTGAAGCCTTGAAAGTTTAAAGCAACCTCCAAATTGCAAGTATTAGGTAAACAATTTGTAAGAATTCAGCCCGATTCAGTTTCGAAAATATATGTATAAACATTAATAGCCGCACCTGTACATTCTACATCATCTTCACAAATTGTACAGGAGTCATAATACCTGCACACCTATTTGAATCTGTATCGAACCCAAGCGAGACAGTCCAATGTTTTGGCTTCACAACTTGGCTCTAACACGTTCTGTACCGGGTAGATTAACTCTTAGAAATTATGACTCTTATCTCTCAAAATAGCTGGGATTTCGCAAGGAAAATCTTGACCATAGACTACAGTAGATCTGGACTGGACACGAAAATGGAACTCTGCAGTAAGGGACCCAAAATCGGAGAACGAAGCAGCAAGTTCGAACCTCGAAACTGCGAAAATATAACATTTTCGCGGTTTCGAGGTTCGAACTTGGGGGTTCGTTCTCCGATTTTGGGTCCCTTACTGCAAAGTTCCATTTTCGTGTCCAGTCCAGATCTACTGTAGTCTATGTCTTGACTAATACACTTAGCCTAAATACAATTGTGCAGTCACTATATCAACATATCATATTTCAAAGCAAATATATGCGTCCATATAATAATTATAACAGTGCGAGATTAATATCGGTCAGCTCCCGGCCTGCTGGAGGCTTCACTCTTGGAAGCGTCCATTATCCTAACCCTTTGAATACCAGCGAAGTGTGCTATATTTTATTCTAGCTATATTTTAACGATATTATGCAGCTTTGGAAGGATTTGCGGTAGTTGTTGTTGTTGTCGTTCCCTAAGATGCCTGGCCGAACAGCCCCGAGTCCCTGAGGAAGGTCATGGCTACGGTCGGGCTTTCCCACAGAGCTCTCAAGGAGTGTAGATTGTGTTGTTGGCGTAAGTGATTGTGTGAAATTCAGTCTTCTATGATGTGTTTAATGGTATGGGGTGCTGTGTTACATCCCGGGCAGGTATCGACTACAGAGTCATCCAGTCTCTTCTGATAGCTCAGAAGAGCTGGATGGTGTCCGCATCTCAGCCTGGCCAGGTGGACTCTGTCCTCGCGAGGAAGGGAGGATTCAGAAGGGTGGATTTCGGGAGGTCGTGCCTGCAGCTGCGTGTTGTCTATGAGTGATTGGATGGAACGGCGAGAGATATGAGTATGGATGTGCTTCTGGAAGCTGGTTTGGGGTGGGCAGGGATGGAGAAAAGACAGTATTTGTGTGTGGTATCGTGTGCTGGGTGTTGTTTTGATAATTCTTGGTGTCTGTGGGTGTGTTGCCATGTAGTGTAGTGGGTAGTGTTGGTTCGTGGAGGCTGCTGCCAGGAATTGAGTGCCTCTCATGTCCAGATGGTCTTTGACTTTGATGACTTTGGTTTCTTGATGTAGGTGATCTGTAGGTGTAGTAGCTGTGCAGCCTGTGATGATTTTTATGGCTTTATTTTGAATAGTCTGTAAGGTCTTATGGTGTGTTTCAGCTAGGTTAGAAGCCCAGGCCGGGCTTGCATATTCCATCACTGATCTTATGTATTGTTTGTAAACTGTGGTGGTGGTTTCTTTGTTGTGTCCAAATTTTGTGAGGGCAAGTGACCTGTGGGCGTTAAGTCTGGGTGTCCGTTTCTTTTTAATGTTTGTGGTGTGCTGTTTGAATGTCATTAGAGTATCACGAGTCCTTGGAGCGGCTTCGGTCGCTCCGGGCAACTACCACACCTCCGCGGTAGTTAAAAGGGGTCTGGTGGAAATAGTTTGAAGCCATATTATTTGCTTGAGGTCCTTCCTACGGGTAAAGAAATCGTGGTAAGAGTTACCGACCAACCAGTGACGGGCCCCATCGATGATTATTAGTGTGTTATCACTTTCATGAACGATACTTTGTTGGTGTATATGTACTTACCGTCGCAAATTCGCTATAAGTGAAATACGAGAAACTGTAAAAAATACCTCGCTGTCGATGGCCGCGGCGCAATAGTACACAATGGCCGTCTTTCGGGAGCTCTTACCCTCAGTCTTTCAGTCGAACGTCACAACACCTAGCGATCTTTTTAGGAATCATGAACCATAGCATGAACCAATCACAGCCTTCCATCAAATTATCAACCAATCACACAGTCTTTCAGTCGTTACGTCACGCCCCTCACCGGTCCGGGCACCGGGCGGGCTCAGTTTGAAGATGGAACCCTAACATGGAGGTCGTGGTGATATGTGCTACGAGTTTTTCAGGTAATTTGTTGTAATTTGGTATTTTTATTTACCGGATCAGTCTGAAGATGATTTTTTCTTTGATATACAGTGTTGTTTAATACCAAGGACTGTCGCATTTTACTATTTTCCCATTAGCCTATCCATCAATCTTAAAACACGGCCCCCGATAGTGGGGAGGGCTATGAAGATCAGGGAAATTGCGGGGTAAAAGCCTAGGCAAACTCTTTCGTCTCTGTCTATCCTCTAACGTCTTCCCTTCATGCTGGAAGTTTGCTCACATTCAACCTGTCCCAAAGAAGGGTGACCGCTCTCAACCCTCCAACTATCGTCCAATTGCTCTTATCTCTTGTCTTTCTAAAGTTTTTGAAACTATTCTTGCTTCCAAATTTCTTAAGCATTTCTCTTCTCATAATCTGCTCTCAGATCGCCAGTATGGCTTCCTTAAGGGTCGCTCTACTGGTGATCTTCTTTCATATCTTACTAACTCTTGGTCATCCTCCTTTCGGGACTTCGGTGAGACTTTTTCTATTGCACTAGACATATCGAAAGCCTTCGATAGAGTCTGGCATAAATCTTTAATTTCTAAACTACCCTCCTTCGGTTTCTATCCCTCCATCTGTGCCTTTGTCTCTAATTTCCTTTCCGGCCGTTCCATAGCTGCGGTTATGGACGGCCATTGTTCACTTCCTCACCCTATAAACTCCGGTGTTCCTCAGGGCTCTGTCCTATCTCCTATTCTCTTTCTAATTTTTATAAATGATCTCCTTAACTGTACCTTAATTCCCATCCATTCATACGCAGACGACTCAACCTTACACTACTCCATTAGTTTTTCAGAACGCCCCAGCCAGCAATCCCTCAACGACAAACGTAATGAAGCCATAGAACTCTTAAATTCTGATCTAAATACTATTTCCAATTGGGGCAGAGAAAACCTTGTTAACTTTAATGCTTCCAAAACCCAATTTCTCCATCTATCTACCCGTCAGGATCTCCCAGCGGACTATCCCTTATTCTTCAACAATACAAAAATCAACCCTTCATCTTCTCTCAATATTCTTGGTGTCTCTTTTTCTTCTGCTCTCATTTGGAAGGATCATATTGCCAGTCTTGCTAAGGCAGCCTCCCAGAAGCTGGGTGTGCTCAACCGCCTTAGGGGGTTCTTTTCCCCTGCACAGCTTCTTGCTCTGTACAGGGGCATAGTGCGCCCTTGTATTGAGTATTGTTCACATGTGTGGGGAGGTTCCTCTCACACCGCTCTCCTAGACAAAGTTGAAAGGAAGGCCTTTCGTATCATTAACTCCCGTCCACTCACCAACTCTCTGCAATCTCTCTCTCTCCGCCGCAATGTTGCATCTCTCTCGCTATTCTATCGCTACTATAATAATCAGTGTTCCTCAGAGCTATCCCAGTGCATACCACCTCCTTTACGTAGGACACGTGGTACCCGTCTTGCAACTCAATCCCACCCCTACTCTGTGCAACTCTCCAACCCAAGAGTGAAACGTTACTATCATACTTTCTTCTACTCAACATCTGAGCTCTGGAACTCTCTCCCAGAATCAGTCTTTCCCTCTTCCTATGACTTAAATTGCTTCAAACTCCGTGTGTCCAGGCATTTTGGCTCGAACGTCCCTTGATTTTGGCCCTGTCACTCTTTCAACTATGGGGGAGGCACTCGCTATAGGCAGTTATGCCTTTTGCCTCCCTCAATCACATAGAAAAAAAAAAAAAATAAAAAAAAAATAAAGGGGTAATATTGGAAGAACTCTGAAATTACAATATTGAAAAGTAACTATCTATCTCTATCTATTTCCTGACGCCGTGATCCCCGAAGGGGATGAAAAGTAACAAAACCTGAAAATAGAAAAACCCGAGCCAAGTTTTGACCAAACTTGGCTCGGGTTTTTCAATTTTTCAGAGTCCAAAATCACAGTAACCTCATTTCGAAAGTTGGCTCGTTTTTTTTTGGTCAAAAGTTGGCTCGGATTTAAGGGATTTAGCGGGGGTGGCAGCCCCCACCCATAATACTAGGTTAGGTTAGGCTAGGCTAATGTTAACCCCATAATACTAGGTTAGGTTAGGTTATTTGGTTAGGTTAATGACTAAACTTGGCTCGGATTTCATGGATTTAGCGGGGGTGTTGGGGCGGCAGCCCCCACCCATTATACCTGGTTAGGTTAGGTTAGGTTAGGTTAGGTTAGGCTAATATTAACCACATTCTTACTGGCTTTATCCACGCTGAAAAAAAAAACCCGAGCCAACTTTCGAAATGAGGTTACTGTGATTTTGGACTCTGAAAAATTGAAAAACCCGAGCCAAGTTTGGTCAAAACTTGGCTCAGGTTTTTCCATTTTCAGGTTTTGTTACTTTTCAATATTGTATTTTCAGAGTTCTTCCAATATTACCCCTTTATTTACGGCTTTTACCCCGCAATTTCCCTGATCTTCATACCCCTCCCCACTATTGGGGGCCGTGTCTTAAGATTGATGGATAATGGGAAAATAGTAAAATGCGACAGTCCTTGGTATTAAACAACACTGTGTATCAAAGAAAAAACAAAAAACAACAAAAAATAACCTGAAAAACTAGTCACTGGTTGGTGATAAACATTTACCGAAATCATCTAATAGTAGCCAGAATATGATAAGAAAGACGCCCCTGGTACTGAACGGGCTAATAGCAACGTCAACTACTTGACCAAAAGTCTAAGGCCGCTGACTGCCGTTTGAATTACTGAGCTTTAATTTATCCCCTAGGAGATTATGATGAGTTGCTGCAGTTTATTTTGGGTATCCTTTGACGATTTTATTCAGCTTGGGAAGGATCTGTGGGAGTCAGAGCCATAATTGAGTTGGGTTTGACCCTGTTGATTCCTAGAGGTTCTTCCTTAAGTGCATACAATCACTTAATGATAGTCATAATATACTGTCAAAAATGCGGCATTATCCTCAAGGGGTTAATTAATTAAGTTCAACTTAAGTATGTTTTGAAATTTTAGTTCGCACAAAAATGGGTTTGATGTCATATTGGCTTTATATTTAGTAAACATGCCGAGCCAAAACGCACCCCAGCTGATGGTGTCCAAGCGGAGAAAGAGACAAGAGACACAATGTTTATGATATAATTATTATTTTCCAGTTCTAAGCAAGTGGGCATTACATTTATAAGGTCAATTAAAGGTAAAAATAAAATCAAGTTTGCTTTTTGTGTGTGTGCATAAAAAGGTACAGGCAAGAGTATAAATGGCTATGCACCCATTTGACGCAGTATCAAATTCAAATGAAGCAATATAAAGCCGGTATCACACGAGAGCTTTTATAGTCAAAACATTTCTGGTTATATTTCTGGAATATTTTGCACTGGTATCGGAAACTAGACTGGTGGTAGATGAATTTAGGCAACAGAAAAATATTAAATGTTGGTGAAATGACGGGGTTGCTACCACCACATGCAGCAACCAGTTGCAGAATTACCAGTCTGCAGCTGAGTCAGCCAGCCAAACACATCACCAGGAAGCAGCGAAGAAGTGGGAAAATGCAGGAGCCACCCCTATCACCCAGAGCCCCTCGTTTTCTCTCAAGCCAAGCAGCAGTTATGAGCATGGGAAACTGCATCAACCAACCACAGCCCTGCCTTCAAACGACAACAGCCAATGACAGACAGGCCAGCATTCCTTCCTTCACCAGATTTACACTATGATGAAGCAATATTTATGCAAGTTGAACACCAGCGACCAAAAGCCTACAGATACAAATGGACCTGAACAGGAGTACCAGTTATGCCGGTCTGGTAGATCCAATAACCTCCAGACAAGGAGAAGTAATAGGCCAGCAATGCATCAATATGTCTAAGAGTCTGGAGGAAGATGTAATCCTAAGAAGTAAGAATTCTCACAGAATAGGATAAATAAAGACTTTATATGATATGAATATGTTACCTAGTATATAAATACACCTTTATCTATTACCCAGCCATGTCCACTATTAGTATTTAACCTCACATCCTCCATCACAACGAATTCACAATACCCCTATGACCACGAGACTGTGTAAACGAGAGTCAAGAATTTAGTCAGATATTGCTTCAAAAATTTAGGAGAAAAGTATGCAAACCAACCCTGCGGTACTGTACTCAGCCTGAATAAGGACAGGACAGCTAACCACAGCTAAAGCTTGACCCAGCCCAGGCCCCTGCTAGTGAAAGTGCTCGCCCTGTGGTGCCCTCTTACGTCGGGAGCCTGAAGTACTGCTCGAGTGACACCCTACATTCCTGAGGTGCTGCCCTAGAACCTACGCTCTACGTCGACCAGACCTGTGCTCTCACTACCCTCCAAACTTACCCTAAGTGTCTCTGTATATCTTGAAGTTGTGATTATTGTTGTCGAGGTATAGGTTAAAATATGTGAATCGTGTAAGCGCGTGATTATAAACAGATCTGTGCCCAAGATCGTGTAATTGCGTACCTGTTAATCCTTCTGAAATTGATAGTAATTCTTGTCTAAGACCTGTGTTCAAGATCCAATATTTCTACTGTTTAAATATCATCTAGACTGTCCTACGCATGCATACGTTATATAATTGTGTAAATTCATTTATCACGCCGCGTACTCACAGATTTTCCTTATATATGTATTCTGTTATGTATGTTGTAAGTTGAGGTCGACGTGTATTCCGTGTCTTGATTCCCCTTCTTAATTCATAACTAATTACCTAGAACCTACGCCCAATTTCATATTTAAGTTATCCCAGTGTAAAACTTACCATTACCATAGTTATATACTTTCCAAGTCCCCCCATTTCTCATACGATTACTTAATCGTTGTTGTGATTACTGTGTGAATTAGTATCTTCGTTCATGCCAGTATTGATGCAGATAATTTTGATTCTTATGATCTAGGAATTCTACAATTGCATAGAGTCTTTTATCTAAATCTTCCATCATCTCGAATACACCACTTGTCCAGGTGAATTCTTCATAAGACTGTTAACCCGTTCAGATCTCTTGTTAATACCCTTCTGAGTATTTTCATAGTACAACTTCGTCTTGTACGTCACTGTTAACATAAGAAATATCTTGCTAAGTTATTGCCTACGCTATTTCCATTATAAGCGTTGCCAAGACATCTACTAATTAATCCCTTTTGATTATTTAGACTTTGTCTTTATATCCAATTAATATTTACTCTTCTTTGATTCAGTTAGAATTATATTAATAACTTTAAATCTGAATTCCTCGACCGAGTTCGTAATTATTTCATACGTTCGATTGAAGTGAATATACGGTTCAACTCATAAATTACCTAATTTGAGTTACATACATAGTAAATTGTGAAAGTAAATAAGTAATATCTTAATCCCAGTTTAATTGTAATATCTCTGAAGATAAGTTCATATTTACACAAACCAGAATTGTATTTTCCAACCGCGCAGTAAAATTATTGACCTGACACGCTAGCTGATTAAAGGTCGCGTTTTCCTGGCTCAAAAGCGTGCGGGCGCCCCACCTAGTACCTCTCGCTCACTGCGTGTGTAGTTGTTTTACTCTCAATTCACTCATTCTCTTATACATCGAGAATATTTTATCTTTACTTTTATAGTTGTTTCATTCACGTAAGACACTCGACCCGCATCAGTATTATTATTAAGGGTTGATACTAGGTCACGTGTTTATTTAATTGCATATTTCCTGTTTATTTTATTACCAAACTGAATTTATATATATCTTGGCTTGGTCTATTCTATTATTATACATTCGCCCATTACCTTATAATTCCCATAATTATTAAGGTAAGATTATAGCCTTAATTATTCATATGAACCAAGCCTATTGATGAAGATATTTCTATGCCTTTGAATAAACTTGTGTGTATAACTCTCCTGTGTGTTGTCATTGAGTTCTGTAGTACCTAGTTGAATACTTATTGTGATATTAAAAACGTGTTCGGGGAGTTCCTGTTGAGTTTATTTACGGTCTATGAGTCCATATCTGGATTTTAGTAAAGACTATATCACGAGCTATAATTATTATATCCCGGCAAAACAGTTGGCCTCATAAGCTGCCAGACCAGTGTTGAGGATAAATGTTGAGTGAAAAATCGCTCGTGTGATACCGGCTTAATGCTTTATTATAGCCCAGGGATATATATCTATAAAATATTATACATATTTAGCATGAAAGGGGTCTGGTTGGGCATATTTTAGTTTGAAAGAAGCCTGGAAAGGTGTTTAAAAAAAAAAAAATCATTGTTACCCCTACTATAGCGTCCGCTTCCTTTTTAATTTATTCTGGCTACTACTAATCAATTTCATTACGTTTAGGAAGGATCTCTACCTAATATATGGCTTCGAATGATCTCGATCAACCCTTTTGACTCTCACAGATCCTTCCTGAGCTGCATAAAATCGTTTACATATACCTAGACTAAAGTATAACACGTCGCTGGTATAGAAAGGGTTATTAATGTCGCCGAACTAAATAAGCCTAATTAGAAAAAAACTTCAGGATACGATGACTGATTCCTGGTTATTATTTGACTATTTTTCTACAGTTTAGGAAGGATTTCTAGGAATCAAAGGGGTCAAAACTATCTCCTCTAAACCTATGACTTTCAACATTCCTTCCTAAACTGGACACCAGCGCTTAGGGGAGTCACCTGCTTTATTTCTCTCTTTCTCTGGCTTGTATCCATTCGGCCCCATTCAGCCTACTGTTTTAAGACGTTTAGCCTCATCCAGGTGTCTATTTATTCCTGGCGAGCAATAACGAGCCAGCAGTGTATGGAGAAATCCGGCTTCGCCGGAAACATTTTTCTATCGAAAAATGTAAAAATTTAGCCTGCTGACAAAACCACATAATAAATATGTTGGCTCGCTACCGCTCGCCAGGAAAAAAATCGACATCTGGATGGGGATAAACGTCTTAAAACAGTAGGCTGAATGGGGCCGAATGAAAACAACCAAGAAAGAGAGGGAGAGAGAGAAAAATAAACGAGGTGGGCCCCCTTAATGATAGCCGGAACAATATTAAGAAATGCGTCCCTTTATGCTGAGAGGTTATAATATAGTCTGTTATATTTATGCTGAGAGGTTATACTATAGTCTGTTATATTTATGCTGAGAGGTTATAATATAGTCTGTTATATTTATGCTGAGAGGTTATAATATAGTCTGTTATATTTATGCTGAGAGGTTATAATATAGTCTGTTATATTTATGCTGAGAGGTTATAATATAGTCTGTTATATTTATGCTGAGAGGTTATAATATAGTCTGTTATATTTATGCTGAGATGTTATAATATAGTCTGTTATATTTATGCTGAGAGGTTATACTATAGTCTGTTATATTTATGCTGAGAGGTTATAATATAGTCTGTTATATTTATGCTGAGAGGTTATAATATAGTCTGTTATATTTATGCTGAGAGGTTATAATATAGTCTGTTATATTTATGCTGAGAGGTTATACTATAGTCTGTTTTATTTCCAGAAGATGGTAAATTGTATAATTTTATGAAGATATTCTTCTTCTTCAGGTTAAAGGGGTAGTGCTTGGTGTTTGGTCTATATATATATTGATTTATATAATTTTGAGTTTCCTCACTAGACCTGTATCAAGCTTAGAAAAACACCCCCTAGACTCCCTTTCAAGATAAATTTGTAAATATTTCGGTACAAAAATGTCCGGCCGAAGGTAGGTTCCTTCTAAAATTAGAGGCTCGTTATCGCTCGCCAGGAAATAATCGACACCTAAAGGGCACGAAAGGTTTAAATATTGACAACAATATGAGGCGAAAGGCCTCAAAATCGCGAAACTAACGGAACGAACGTCTTAAAACCTCAAAACTAATATGCTAAACATGGGGGAGAAGGGTGTCCAGAAAAAGCGAGTACTACCCCCTTAAGATGAGTCCAAAGAGTGTAAATTGTCGTGTCGCTACAATAAAAGCGTTTGCCATTATAAAGAGAGACAATATTTATCAGAAGTGTTTCTTTTATAGATAAATTTAATATATATTTCTTTATAATAATTTCTATGTATATATACTTCTATCTATTGCCGAACGCCATGATCCCCGAAGGGGTGGCCACAAACGAAACGCCCCCATGCACCTCACTCCCCAGTCAGTCGATGCACCTACTATCATCCAGCACCGCCTTCACTCATATACTTATTCACTCATTCAAGTGTTCAAAATCATCAAAGGCATCGACAATAGGAACTGTAGTAAGTACTTCACTATCAACCAATCTAATTACACGCGGGGAAACGGTTGCAAAATTATTGGTAAATCTTTTAACTCACACGAATCTAAGAATTTCTTCTTCAATCGAGTTGTCAACTTGTGGAATGGGCTTCCCCGAAACGTTATAGACTGCATCACCGTTGATTCATTTAAACTCCGCCAAGACAAATATCTCACATCAAACCCGCGACTGACTGCGTTTGTAAATTAATAACTTTATTTTATCCCCCCCTCAGTTACTAACCCATCTGTCCCCTACTAACTTCCTAATCCTGCCACGGACATTAGGTCCAGGGCAGTAATTCCCTTTCCAATGTTCCCTTACCCACTCTAAACCACTGTTTGGACACTTGATCCTCAGTGTTTTGGAGGACAAGCAACCTAGAAGGGTCACTAGATCTGTTGTTGCTTGATTTCCTTTGTACTCCTTTGTACTCCATCCTTCCACCTCTCATTCGGTTTACCCCTCCCTCTCTCTCCTTCTACCTCGCTCTCGTACACCCTCTTAGTCATTCTCTCGCTTCCTATACGTTCCACATAGCCGAACCATCTCAAGGTATTCCTTTTCACACTTTCCAGCACATCTACATCCTTACCACACCTCTCTCGTACTTCCTCATTCGTTTGTCTATCCCTCCATGTAAATCCGCACACACTTCTCAGGTAACTCATTTCCACCCCTCTCACTCTTGGTTTGAGTCTCTTCACCAACGTCCATGCTTTGCTCCCGTAAATCAATGTTAGGATTACCACACTGTCATGCAAGGACTTCTTTACTTCCATGCTGACTACCCCATTTCTTGTTACTGCTTTCAGTGTTCCTACAACCCTCTTCCCCTGTTGCACTCTCTCACTCACTTCTGCATCCATACTCCCATATTTACTCAACACCCTGTCTAGATACTTGAATGAGTTGCCATTCTCCATAGCCTGACCATTCAACTTCACCTCACACTCTGTGGCTGCACCCCTTTCAAAGACCATAACCTTGCTCTTACCCGCGTTTACCCTCAGACTCCGTTTTTCACACACTGTTCCAAATATATTTACCAGCCCCTGCAACTCCCATTCACTATCGCTCATCAGAACTGTATCATCAGCAAACAACAGTTCAGGCAACTTCCACTTGTTTCCCACCCTTATCAGAGGTGCATCAACATCCACTGCTCTTCCTTGTATTTCTTTCATGACTCCATCCATATATATACCGGTATTGAACAACCATGGGAACATCACACGCCCTTACTTCAACCCAACATTCAGATCAAAGAACTCACTCTGCTCATTCTCCCCACATACGCCTTTGCACTTTGCACTTTTCCTTTGCACTTTCATACATGTTCTTCACTGCTTAATTATATTTCTTTATAATCTTACTCAACTTTTTTTCTGAGAGGTGTATAAGAGCTTTCTCTAAAGTTTCACGGCAGGTGGTTTCAGAATGGCGTAAGAGACGTTATTTCTTCACATTGTATTTTCTTGATAACATTTATCTTTTATCTCTATATAATTACTGTACTTCAACTTATTTATCTTGTTTTTTTACTTATATTTTCAAATAATTACTAATGTTTACCTTTTCCACCAGGCATGTGCGAGCTTCCTGTGAAGTGGCGAGGCGGTTGGTTTCAGAGCGGCGTAAGAGACGTTATATCCATCACCCGCACAGAGTTCTCTTCCAAAGGTGCCTGCATTGAATCGTCCACAGATAAATTCCTTTTCAAAGACAGGTAAGACGATTAATTAATAGCTGTACCTTGTTCTGACCCATATTGGTTAACCCCTTCTATACCGACGACGTCTTGTAAATTGTATTCTAGCTATATTTAGACGACTTTGTGCAGTTTACGAAGGACGTCTGGTAGTAAATAGGATTAATAGAGATAGTTCGAAGCCTGGTCATTGCTGGGAGCCCTTTTTAAGGTGAAGAAAATCGATTAATAGTAGCGAGGATAAAGGTAAAAGGACGCTACAGGTACAGAAGCGGTTAACCCCGTTATGATAATGTGATGCTTCTTGTATTATATTCTGGTTGTTATTACCCTCTGACGTCCCAAACTCAGTCCTAAGATGAATTAAATAGTTTATTTATTGTGACGTTAACCACTCCGTTAGAACCGCATGGCTTGTCCTACAGTGACTCGCTAGGAACGCCAGGGCAGTGGATGTGGCTACAGTTGATGTATTGTTGTGTGCTTTATTTCATATGAAAGCTCGTGTCATGGGCAGTCCAGAAAGGCTCTTTGTTTTCACCCATGTCAAGGCTTTAGATATTTAATTGCAAAGTATATGTTTTATCATTAAGTAGTAATGATAGGATTTGAGAGAGAGAGAGAGAGAGAGAGAGTAGAACAGAGTGTGGGGAGGCGCGCAGTGTTTTTTACCATGCTTGGTGACGTCATGTTTGGCTAGCTTCTTTAGCATTGGCTAGAGGACTTGTTACCGCTTTTCCTACGCGGTTCGAGCTAGTGCTAGTATATATACAGCTCTCTCGCTACTCTCTCCCTCAGATCTGGTTTCTAGAACACATCCCTCTTATCCCTTTGATATCTGTCCCCTTTCTGCACCTGAGAACCTTTTCCTCTGCCTATCTCTCTTATTTTCCATATCTTTCACCACCTTTTATTAATATTATACCCCCTCTGGTTAACTCTGCATAATCAGCTTCATGCTGGCCAGTTGTATTGTGCATTAAGGTCTTATATAACCCATGTATGTTAGTTGTTAAGATAAGTTGATCACAAAGCATTGGTTGGCATTCATATTGTTCAGTACCGCTTCCTATAATTATTAGTGTTCTGCTGGATTAGATAATGCTAGACTAGGAGTCTGATACTATAAGGTATTGTTTCCGATGGGTGCTGGCTTTAGTTAAAAGCTGCACGACATACCTGAGAACTGGAGTTTATTGGGTAAATTCTAGTCTGTGTGCCATTGAGAATGGAGCATGCACGAATGAGGGCTTTTTGCCTATACCATTCCGCACTGTTCTAGGCTCGGTTGTTTGTCTTTGAGGTACGCCAGGAGAACGCTTAACACTTCGGTATTAAGGTTTCTCAAGAGAGCTACCCTTCCCTATAACGTAATATTTGACGCACAGACTTGAGATTTGCACTAGGCTATGCGGCATGCCATGCGCACCAGTATCTCGTATCATTGACTCTAGCTAGACTTTATCAGTCATAGTAGACATTAAGTATATTAAACCAATTACTCTTATTATGCATACCCGTTTATGATTACACAAGCATTTCGCAGCCTAGTTTGATGTATTGAGACACAAACGACTTAGGCTCTTTTTGTTGATAGGAATACTGCATTGTCGTGGCGATTATTATTATTGTTGTAGTGTTTAGGATATTCTTGGCTCCGACTGCATTATATATCCTGCCTTTTTGTGTGCATAGCCTGCACGAGCATTGTTCCGCTGCCTGCCTTTTTGGGTTCCATTTCCGATTCGAGCATCTTGATAGCATCTAACATTTAAAGAAGATTCCTTGTTGGTGTTGAAGGACTTTAGTGCACTTTCTTTCATGCAGGAGTGCCTGACATTTATTGATTAAAGTAACATAAGCTGTAACGTCTCTTACCACCTTACTTTGCATACCATAACCAAGCACCTTCGGTTATAGGTAGTAATAGGCTGTTTTCACATAACATTAAGCCTAGAGTAGACGCACATATATTGAGAGTTTGATAACCTATTATTGCATATAGAACTCTGGAGAGTATTTGTGTTCTTTGTTCACTGGGAATATACATCAGAGGTTGGATCTAGCGCTTTCCGTTGTAGCATTTATGCCATTACTAGTCCAATGAATAAGAGCCCTGATATATTTAAACCTCAGTCGTAACATTATAGTCATAATAAGAGGAAGACACGCATCCTCAAATACTGAAAGGGTTAACAGTGCAGACGAGTGTGTTTAGAAAGGCGTTATCTTAGTAAAAGCGTAAGTAATTTTGAGTAAGAATAATAAAACAACGGTGAGTTTAATGTTCAAACTTTTCCAAAAGTACTTACATAAAATCAGCCACAGATAAATTCCTTTATAAAGACAGGTAAGATGTCTATAAACCCTCTCTTACATAAACAATATTGATAATTTTACTACAATGCTTCCTAAGTCTAACGATCCACAACTGTTTTCTGGAATAATATGGATAAGACTCCGGGAATGATCAATTTCATTCAATCAGTCAATCAATGATGGTCTACGTTGAGGAGCTGCGTAGCTGCACTCATCTCCTTCACTCAACAGGCCACAAAATGTTCGAATTTTAATCTTAGTCTAAGAGACCTTTAGAATTTGGTCCTCCGACTTCTCATGAAATGTCTCAGGAGCTAGTGTGAGAATCTTTAGTGATTCCGCTAGAATCACTGCATCATCCACAAAATATAGGTCAGTGATCTTCATATTATCCATCGAGGCTCCTCATTGACTACTACTGACTCCCTGGGCCAGAAACAAGCTCATACAAGGGAAGAAAAGTCATTGTGCCATTATATACCCATGTCTCACTCTTGAGCTAAAATGTAAGAAGGTGGAGGCCTGCCTACCACACTTAACAGCACTTTATTCATGCATGAAGTCTGACCACCAAATCAATATTATTTGCAGATATTCTACAGTCAGAGAAGATCCTAAAGAGTCTCACATTACACCGAGTCAAATGCTTATTTAAGAACGATGTAATCTACAAGCACCCGCTTTCAAAACTCTAGCCAGCGTTCTATAATGACTCAAAGTGCCAGAATTTGAGGCATCATTGACTTCTTGGGTGTGGAACCAGATCGCTCAGGTCTCTGAACTTTTAGCAGGTGACCCCAAATTCACTTCATTAATGAATTAGGAAACACCTTTCTTGGCACACCGAGCCATGTTAAACTGGGTTAATTGTTGCAGTACTGTTTTCCCCTTTCTCTTTCCAGATAGGGATAACTAAACCCTTTTTCCAGTTTAGGGGCATAGTACCTGTCTGCCAATCAGCAGCCACTACTGCATGAAACACGTTGATCATGGGCCCTCAGCTTTTGAGATATTTTCCAGAAATACCTCAGATAACAGGAGCCTTTCCACTTTTCAGCTTAGTCACAACCTCCTTAACTCTTTATATCAGGAACGAATGACTGTTCATATACTAGTTAAATTATTCTACCCGGAGGAGCAGTTATATACACTTGTTCAAAGTATTCAGCCATGCAGGCCCTATGCTCATTTTCACTCAATGCATCTATTTCATCTGCCATTCAAACCGAGTTAACCTGGGGGGCAAACTTGGAGCGGAGACTCTTCAGAGTTTCTTTAGCAGGCCAAATTAATTTGTAGAGAATTGGCTCTCAACTTCCTCAGCAATTCTCCTGATATGCCTTTCTTTATCTCTTTGTAGGAAGTCCTTGCTTTATGGCACAATAACCTATGCTGGACCCATTCGTCCAGTCAGTCAACAGTATAACTCTTTTCTATAAATTTAGTGTCTTGACTGATAAAAAGCCCCTCCCATGACCTTGGCTTAACTCCAACACAATCAACAGCTGACTGCAAGTGCCTCACATTTGAAGGTATTCCAAAGTTCCATAGGGTCCTCTAAGGAACTAAGCACTTCAAACCAAATTAATACTTTCACTGCATCCTTTCTTGCACAGTCCTCATCCTTGAACTTATTAACACCTTAACATTCTGGGCATAGTTCATATTTTGATGTCCTAGCTGGAAACGAGTATGTGCGGCCCAGATTTCAATAATACTCTTCCAACTCAAAATAAACGCCCTGCCCATAAGGTTATCGGAATGAAACAGACACCATTAAATAGCTGAAGCTTTTTAGAGCATATTACACGAAGCTAGGGTTCTAAGCACCAATCAGCAAGCAATATTATCCCAAGAAAACCATGGAAAAGATCACCCAGAATGTCACGCTAACATATCTAATGCATTAGCCAATAGCCAATCAGCATCGTCGCCTGGAGCCTGCCGACTTTTTAACTCAGCCGCATAAGAAGCGGCTGAACTATAACTCGCACTCCTTTGCTTCCCGTATTATATATCCCGGTAACAAACTTTTATTACCATGGTGTCAGCCTTATGCTTCCATCAGCCACTTAAAGATGTGGAAAATGCTTTGCCGGGATATTATTACAACGAAATAAGATAAGGAGGAGCGCGAGAAGTTCAAAAATGCCGCGCGCACACACTTGTAACTCCGCCGGGTGTCTCAACCAATCAGCGCGCTTCCTTCCATGAGGGGCGGATATTTAAGGAAGGGGGAGGGGGGGGGGGGGCCCCCGCTGGTTTATTACCACCAATATATCATTAAACGGGTAGATTATTTTCTGACATTTTATATACCTCCTTCATACTCATCATTTTTGATAGTGTATGTTACGTTTTCTGTTGTCACAATAGCCCATTTAAGTTCAGTATCGTGTAGGTATTTGTAAATTGAATAAAAAACAGTCACGGTCATTAATTCTGATACATTTTAAAGCATCGAAAAATTGAAAGGATCCTCGGAAATGTACAATTTGCCGCACATTTTCTATTCCGTTGGGGTTGTGATTTGGCAGCCCTCTACCCACCTCCCTCACTCCACCTCCTATTAGTAGGAGGTGGAGTGAGGGTGGAGGGTTGGAGAGGTGGGTGCTGGGCTGCCAAATCACGCCCCCAACGGAATAGAATATGTACGGCAAACTGTACGTATGAGATAACGAATTAATACAAATATTCGAAAATTAATATATCAGCATAAATAACCGGGACTGTACAGTTGGCCACATAAGTTCTGTTCCTCATCGTGATCTTATTTATGAAAGTTAAATTTGTATGCATGAATTTTTTGGTGGTTTCTTTTAAATATCAGTTGACTAATCAGATGAGTTAGCCACTGTATAAGAAACCACTCGTAATTCAATCATGGGCATTATATTTCGACGTAGATCACAGAGAAGAGCAAAATTTATGTGGCCAAATACACAATTAATACGGTATTGTTTATGTAATTTGAATGGTTTACTTTCATTCTTTAAACATATATTACTAAATCCGGTGTCACACGAGCACTCTACCGGTGGATGTATTAGAGCGGCAGTATCCGAATAAAAAAATAGCTAAAATCGAGTCTGACAGTTTTCTTTATCATTATAACTGCATTTTATATCTTAGAGCTCTTAACCCTTTGAGTACCAGCGACGTGTATTATATATTATTCTATCTATATTGAGACGATATTATGCAGCTTAGGAAGGATCTGTATTAGTGTAAAGGGTTGGATGAGATAGTTTGAAGCCTTATTATTGCTAAAGGTCCTTCCTAAGCTGAATTAAATCGTCTAATAGTTGCCAGAATAGGACACAAAGGACATCCCTGGTACTGAATGGGTTAATCGTGTACAGTCCAAATAAATAAAGGGATACACAGCAAAATCAATAACAAAAAGACTATTCAAGGATCCTATACATGTACCCAACATATTTGCTCGTCGGATTTAGCTATACATTGAACTACTGTTCTGTAAACATATTGTCTTATGAGTCTGTTGTTTTATTTTCAGAAAAAAAGGATGTTTTCGCTGCGTTGTTATAAGTGAAAAGCACACAAATGTCCTTTCATATAAAGAAAGTAAGTATTTTATATATTATATTGTTACTATTGTATTATTACACTAACTATGCATTAAATATTGTGTTCTCTATTAACACTTGTGATTATGTTTAAGTGGTTATTGAGGATTTTGCTTGGTTTTGCCTTTTTCGACAAATGTATTATAGTTTGTCCCCTAGGCTAACAAAAACTCATTCCCAGACTTTCTTTTAAAAAAATGAAAAGAAAGGGGTTAAGTGAACTTCATTTTTTGTTTTATTATTTTTTTCCTTAGATTCTTTATACTCACCATGTATGTAGACTACTATAAAATGTATCCTGTATGTCTTTAAGACATTGATTAAATAGCAAATTCGTATAGTTGTATCAGGTAATGGACAGAAGCATACCGTTATTTATTACAATTGAGCAAATGTATGACCAACATTATTTAACTAAAACAATATCCTAATTAATATACATTTATTTGAATGTCCTGGTACTGTGTTAAGAAATACAATAGGTGTAGGCTAGAGAACCTGTAATATAGCTTAATCACAAGCAGTGCATTCTGCATGAAAAGTACTGTATCGGAAGACAATTAACGACTTCTGCTGCAGATATAATGATCAGTAAATGTTTATCAAAACATTCTTGAATGTCACAAATAACAAATACAACGATATACCGGGTACCTCGACAGTTTGGACCAATTTTATCTGTTTTTCATGAACGTTAGTACAAGATACAGTTATTTGAATTGTGTATTTCGAGAAGCTAGGCATTATTCTGTTAACATGAATGCTGTTTTGCTCAGAATAACATAATGTAATGGTAAGCACAATGCTAACTGACATATTTGATTAAGGCTTGTAAATTTCTGACCAATGGTTTTCTATCAAGATCGAAGACAGTTGGTTGCCCCGATTGACGTCAGAGGAATACAATCTCAGCAAAAGATTGTCCAGATGGCAGTTGGTTGGCTGGATAGGTGCCCATGTGATAGCTCCTTTAATTGGGTGAAGCATACTATTGCCAATCTAATGGGGTGAAACGTCATAAAATCTCCAAACTATTGAAGCGGTATAGGGGTGTATCAAAAAGATTCCCCCACGGCACAAATAGGGTTAAGATGAACATTTTCAAATCACGTCATCGTGGAAACATTGGTCAGCTTACATACTATTTGAATATGAAGAAAATATGTTTGTTTATTGTACTATACTGTATATTCAGCATTGAAGTTCATTATACCTTGGCAAATAATACACCTAACCCATTTTGTTTATAGATTAGTGGCAATTGTTGTATTATGTGTTATTTTAAATAACTGGAAAATAATATGACCCGTTAACGGAAATTTATTTAACCCGTTTACTTTTACATTTTCAGCATTGTGTGAGTCTACGGAAGAGCTCTCCGTTCTCTGCGACGAAATCACTGGCGATGCTTTATTGTTCTCCATGTTCAGAAGGGACGCGCCCCCGGACCCGTGCCCATTCAAGGGCCCCTTTAACTTCAGTTATTCGAGGGGCCACGGTGTCTGCACTACTCCAGCTTCGACCATTGATTCTTGTACCAGTGAGAGTCGACTGCTCTTTAAGTACCAAGCCTGTCCGGATGTTCATGGGACTGAGAGCTCAAGTAAGGTGGTCTATGTGTGTTCTATAAACAAACTTATTTACCTTTCAGTGCAAGCCCCAACATTTAGGGGAACGTTGTGGCTGAGGGTCATGGCGATGCAAAAACGTATATAAATAGATAAATAAAATAATTAAATACATAAATATATGATTGGTAAATTTTCCAATTAACACATGCAAACAAAACATGTTTTTTCCTATTTTGTCATGTGATTCATTCGATTTTAACACCCATTTGTTGCGGAAATGTATCTTTTTGGCCATACCCCTCACCCCAACAATGTCCATATTGTTGTCATTAACCTAACATAACATAACCTAACCTGGGAGCTGCCTCCCTCAGACCCCTGCTGGTCTTAGTATTGATATAGACTATAGAGGATGACAAGATAGGCCTACTAAAATACGGTGGGAAAGGGAAAACAGAAAAAAGTCTCCTCTGTTTCAAGATGGCCGTCTTTATTGGACACAGTCCAATCAAATATAATTTAATTTCCACAGGTAAATACATATATAGATATGATGTACGAGTCATAAAGACTGTATAATGTTACAGAGATTAAGATATCTCGTGCATGTGTCAAACAGAAAAGAATACCAAATATATAAGTAAATAAATACATAAATAAATAAAGTATAGGCCTAAAGAAAACAGAACATTAGAATCAGTAGACATGCAAGCATTTCATATATGTATTGTAGTTAGCCCATTCTATGACATTTTAGTAGTTTTCTTTGAATGCACTATTCATAGAAAATTTCAAATTTCGCGTATCTATCACTAACTAAGCCATATTCACTAAATCATTTTAGCACATTGTCCACAATTTAGTTCATTGGAGGCCTGAGATAACTGGATAAATCACTCTTGGGATGCATACTAGGTAGATAAATGGGGTCCTAGTGTTTCCTTCAAATAATTGCAACGGAAAAACTACAACGATTAAATTCTACCGTTGACCATACAGTATACTGTAGGCCTAGGCCTATAGTTGTGATAATTGGGTTGTCTGTGTTCCTTGCCTGTGGTGTTAGGTGCTGTAGGGCGATTATGATTATACAATATTTTGACCCACGATTTTCGGCAGATGGCGGAGCGCGCTGGTTTTTTGTTTACATTTTAAGGAAACTAATATTTATCAAGAATTTTGATGAATACGTAGGTTTGTTTATCCCAGGATAATTTAAGTTAGGTTAATTTAGGTTTAGATAAAATCTAAACCTAAGTTTACCAAACAAAGCCTATATTAACTTCATAGTATCCTGACCAGGATTCGAACCCACTCACATCAGGTATATTTGGGAGAGTTGGGCACCGTAAGCACTCGGCCATGAGTAGATATAAGGGAAAAAACTTAGTTCTTATTTGAAGAACCAGGTTATAGTTTCGTGTAGTACTATGCCTCAGAACACGTGGTGATTTTTGTTTAGACTTCAACCATGACTATTTTACACATTCCCCCCCCCCCCCTGCCAACTCGGCTAAGTGATACGATTTTAATCGTCCTGGTACTATTATGGTTGAAGTCTGGGGTATATTGATAATATATTTGATATGATAAATTTGATTATATGCTGTACAGTATAGCAGAAATGACTAAACTTATGTGAACTTTTGATAGATAGAAAGTTTATAGATTTATATTTATGAGTAATTCAACCGTACTGTAGCTGGCAATTCGGAAACTAACGACAGTCATAACTCCAATTTCAGTATAGCATGAAACTCGCAAGTGGTTAATGGAGTGGTTTGTTTATGTGTATAAGAGTGAAGTACTGTAGAACGGCAAAGAAGGAGAGGCAGACCGAAAGTGAGGTGGAAGGATAGAGTTGAGAGGCATATGAGTGAAACTGATGTTGGGTGGGAGGAGAGGCACCGACTAACATATGACAAAGGTGTATGGAAGCGATTCATTTGCATCCATCTCCTCGGGGAACAAAGCATCTGGCAATATATGGATAGCTTATTATTTAACTTACTATTTCAGTCGAGGAAGTGGAATGCATCGGCCAATGGAAGGAAGGCTCAACCCGTTACTTCGTGGGTCGTATAGAAGGCCGCCCCGGACTCTCAGACGAAGACAGGTTCCGATGCTTTGCCTGGGAACGAGCCAAGGAAACCGAAGCTCATCTGGACTACCGTATGGCGCAGTCGGGTGATGCTACGTGTAACGGTGTCTTCTCAGCTTATGATGGATCCAAGACACTCATGATAAAAAGAGGTAGGAAGGATTATGTTACTCATATTGAAAGTTTTTCACCTAAGCATTGCTAACAAATGAATGAGGTAAAGAAAGATAAGTATTGTGAAAACTTGAAGTGATGTTGGGTATTTGAAACCCATCCCAGATTCTTAGACAAAGACATGTAGGCCTACCGATGCTTTGCCGGGGAGCAAGGCAAGAAAACCTAAGTTTATTTGGACTACCTTATGGCGCATTCGGGCGATGTTATATATACAGTATATACAGTATATATATATATATATATATATATATATATATATATATATATATATATATATATATATATATATCATATTTGCTAAAATTATTTCAAATTTCATGATGAAATTAGGTACCTTCGAGAACTGCTTTGCAATAATGGATTTCCTTATAGATTCACAGTTACGTACTGTACGTTGGTAAGGCCCTGAGTAAGATTATGAATGGAAACAAAGCTTCAGTAATTACTGCTTCAAGAGATATTGTTTATTTTCCAATTTTATTCTCTGGTTCGAAGAGTTTTACTGTACGAAAAAGGCTCACTTCCCTCCTTCGTGAATTTTATCCACAAATTAACCTTAGAGTTATTTTTAAATCTAGTCGGAATATAGGCAGTTTTTTTAGATATAAAGATAGAATTCCTGGGGATCTGGCTTCTTGTGTGGTTTATCAATACACGTGTGATAGCTGTATGGCTACATATATAGGTAAAACAAAGAGGCACCTGAGAACCAGAATTTCAGAACATATAGGTGTATCAGTAAGAACGGGTTTGCCAATATCAAAGCCTGTTCATTCAGCTATTCGGGACCATGCTTTTGATCATGACCACCCTATAAATAGAAAATTCGCGATTTTAGACAGTAGCGCCAATGACTTGGACCTACTCAATCTAGAGAGCATTCATCAAGCTATGGTACGCCCTAGCATAGGGGATAACGAAACCTCTGCCCCCCTTCTTTGCTTTTAAAGTATTGATCTTTTTGCTTATAATAACTTAGAGTAACGTTAACGACCTAAATGTTATTTATCTATATATTAATCATAAATATAAATTATGTCCTTTACCATTTCAATTGTCTCTGTATTAACTTTTTCTGGTATTATATTTTTAGTTGATTTTTCTGAGAGTTCCTGCTATTTTGGCTTTCTTTGCCCACATTATTTTATTTTCTACATGTTTGAAAATATTGTGTTCACTTCTGCTTGTTCGAAACGTAGTCGACTTAATAAACTTCTGCCTGCAAGATGTTTGTCATAACCCTGGTCCTGTTATTCCTGTGTAAGCTGCGCTTTCCATGCAACCAGTCAATATCACACATATATATATATATATATATATATATATATATATATATATATATATACTCGCCTCCTCTTGATAGTTCCCTACAATCTCTTCCTACACTCCGCAATGTTGCATCTCTTTCACTCTTCTATCGCTATTACAACAACAAGTGTTCTTCAGAGCTCTCTCAGTTTATTCCCCCTCCCTTACTGCGAGTGCGAGGCACCCGCCTTTCAACACAGTCCCACTCCTATTTTGTCCAGCTCTCCAACCCAAGAATTGGCTAATTTTCTCGGTCTTTCTTTTACTCAATAAGTGAACTCTGGAACTCTCTCCCTCAATCAATCTTTCCTTCATTCTATGACTATGGCTGCTTTAAAGTTTGTGTGTCCAGGCATTTTGACTTCAACGTCCATTGAATTTGGCTCTGTCACTGTTACTTAGGGGGAGACACACGCTACAGGCAACCTGCCTTTTGTCTTTTCCATACACATAGAATAAATAAATATATAAATATATATGTACTGTATATATACTGTATATGTATTACAGTATATATATATATATATATATATATATATATATATATATATGCAGCATATATATATATATATATATATATATATATATATATATATATTATATTATATATAATATATATATAGCCTATATATATAATATTATATACATATATATATATATTCTATATTTGATTAATTTCACCACAACACCAAAAACCCCCAATGAAGTCAACTAAAGTATATATGTGATCCACCTGGATTCGAACCTGGGTTATCACACAGATTTTTGCCACCTTAACCATTACACGACCAGGACGGTTAAAGGTTTATGCACACGCCTACGACTTGTTATCCATTCTCGAATACTGGATATTAATCTAATCATGTTCATATTCCCAACCGCGCTATGGTAGGCCTAATGTTTAAGTGAGAGGAAAGAATATTCATGGGGCACAGATCATATAGACCGGCCTCGCTACGAAATATCCCTGAACTGGGAGGTTTGACGTACCTCCCAACCTACCAAATAGGAAAACCTACTATTTGGTAGTAGTCTTGGAAAATCCAACGTCAAGGCTATTAACCTAATTGCAATGACGACTTGTCTATTTTGACTGCTATGTCGTCATTCCAACCGCGGTTAAAAAGAAAACGTCTAGAGTCTACTCCTTATCTTGCTCTAGGAGATGTTGTACATTAACCAAAACTACCACCGAAGGTGAAAAAAGCATAGAAGAGAAGAAAAAGGGGTTTACCTTAGTTACCGCTTAAGGCCCATCCCGTGTTCCGTCATGTGCAGATCCCTGTCGAACGTGCGCATGAGCGACCCTCTCTTGTCATCACATCTCACGTCAGCAGAAGAACGCGGATGGGCAGGGGTCCGGCGTGAGGGAGGGTATTATGTACGTTGGATTTTCCAAGACTACTACCAAATAGTAGGTTTTCCTATTTGGTAGGTTGGGAGGTATGTCAAACCTCCCAATTTGTTAGTAGTCTTGGCAAATCCAACGTCAAGGCTGCATAACAAATAGGAGGAGGACATCCAAGCCCAACCTACCAAAAAAAACAATTCATAAAAAAAAATTATGAATGACAAAGACACAATTTAAACAAGAGAGTTTAATAAAAGAGTGAAAAACTGAGGAGTAGCTAAAAAGTACAGTTTTAACACATGCCCGTCATTCATAGTAATGCAAAAACATTTACCTGTATGAAACCAAAAAGGTACTGTACCCAAAATCCCTTTTCTTCAAAAACCAACAAAAACACTGAACACAAGAACAAAACACAATTTTCAATGTGGCAAAAACACTTATGTACTGGAACAATACATAATCCCAAACTTGCAATCCAGTGTTGCAAACCCGTACACCCCCCCCCCCCCCCTTTGTCAAATAAAACAAAGGAAAAGAACGAGGGACAAGGGGGGAAGACCAGGGATCTTCGCCAGAGCACCAGGAAACACGACCCCCGAGAGCAAGCACCAGCCGAGGGGGTCGAACACTCGACACGGAGAGGTAGGAGGAGATGAAGGAAGTGATAGAAGACCACAAAACCGCCGAGGCGATGGCAGGTAAGGATCGACGTGGCAGGAACCAGAAGGAGGCAGCAAAGGATCTGACACCGTGCGCAGAACCCCTACAAACAGGGTGACGGGCACGAACGGTCCGACAAACGTGGCGGCCCATCTGCACCTGCGAGAGCCTCCCACCTGTCCGAGGAGACACCCACACAGCAGTACCCGAAGGCGGCGCCACAGACGCAACAGAGGAGTGCAAGGCTGACACCGGGCACAACACATGGCGAGGATGCCCACGCCGTAAAGCCTGGACGGCGAAAGGCTGGAAAACGGGGGCCTCCCTCCCATGCGTTGTAACAAAAGTAGGGGAGGAGGCGAACGAGACGCCATGCAAGGACGGGGAGAATCGCATGCAGTCCCGGGGCCGTGACAATGCCGCTAGTGCAGACACCCGATCCCCAGTGGCCAGAGCGACAAGGAAGAGTGGACGCCCGAGCAACGGAACCGGCGTAGCGGCCCTTGTATACGTGGGTGAAGCCAGAAGGACCAGAGCCCGCCCCAGATCCCACTGCGGAGGGACCTGGCGCGGAGGCGGTCGATCCCGGAAGGCAGCCGTCAGGAAGGAATCCAGCTCCTGTGGCGGAACGACCAGCCCAGCGACGGACCCAAAGACCCCCCGGACGGCAGACAAGTGGGTACGTATAGCGTCGACTTGAAAGTGACGTGTACGGAAGAGGTGAAACAAGGAGCGTAGGACGAGGGAAGGAGAGCCAACTGGCAGGCGAGTGGCCTGTAGCCACCTAGTAAAAGACCTCCATCGGGACCCGTAAGTCTCCCAAGGAGAAGACGGCCAGGAACGCTGCAGGAAGTCAGTCAGGGCCCGGCCGGGGACCGGGAGCCACCGTGCCTTATGAACAAGCACGATGCGAAGGCCAACGAGGTCCGCAGGTCCCCAACCTAGCCCAAGTGGAAGCCGGAGACAGGTAGAGGGACCGGACTCGGGCACCACCGCGGCAACCGGGCGTACCAAGCCCGTGCCGGCCACAGAGGCGCGAGGAGCCAGACGCAGCCGTGGTACAGCCGCAGCCTCGCGAGGACTGGGCACATCAACAGCGCGTCTGGTGGCGGAAAGACGTATATCGACCGCCACCTGTACCAGGCTACCATGAAAGCGTCCGGACCCCCCCCGGAGCGCGAGGCCGGAGGGAGAGGTCCAGAGGCAACTGGCGCGGCACCCCCGATGCGAACAAGGCGACCTCCGGAACACCTCAGGAAGCCGCGAGGTCGGCGAACACAGTCCGTTTCATCGCCCATTCTACAAGAACGCCCTGCCCTCTCGACAGGGCGGCCGCCCACAGGGTGGCAGGCCCGGGCAAGGAGAAGGGGTGTCGGTCCGCGAGGAAAAACAACTCCACCGAGACCCCCAATAGAGTCAACGACCTGGAGGACCCCCGCATAAGGACAGCTTCTCTGAGTGTCCAACCCGAAGGCCACCGACTTACCCCGAAGGGCCAGCGCGTGGTCCCGCAGGAAGAACAAAGGAACCAACAGTCCGAGGGCATAGACGGGTAAGTGGAGGGAGACCCACCCATCTGCCGGGAAGTGGACGTCCCAGGTTTGATCGGGAACCTCACCCAACCTCACTCAACGTATCTGTGGCTACCCAGACCGTCGGCGGGGGGGCGGTCCAGGGCACAGCCGCAGAGAGCGAGCCCCGAGCAACCCAGCGACCGAAGCATCTGCGAACGGTACGCGGGAGCGGCAGGAGCCGATCCATAGGGGCAAAGGAAACACCGCGGCGCCCATGAGGAGGAGGCGGTTTTAGCCAGAGGCTCCCTAAGGGAAGGGGCTGAGCGGCCCAATGCAGCGAACCCACGAACGAGTCCCAGAGCCACCCCGGGAGGGAGACCGAGTGCAACACGGCGAAGACCTTCCACCGAAGGTGCACCGCGGCCGGCAGACCCCGGGTCACCGTAGCGCCGGACAAAACCCATGCGAGACCGACCCATGGCACGACACGCGACAGGGTCAAGCGTGACTTGGGAACATCGAAGGGGAACCCTAACCGTGCGATGTTGCGAACGACTGTGAGGGCGTCGCCAATGCCCAGTCCTAGGGCTTCGGAAACTACCAACCAATCGGCCAAGGAAAACAGGATCTGGAGCCCGCTCCTGAGGAGAGGACCCAGAGCCTGCCCCACCAGTGCGGAGAAGATCCGCGGCGCGATGTGGAGACCGAAGGGAAGGCCGTCGAACAGGAACACATGATCGGAAGTCCGAACGGCCAAGAATCGCTGGAAGCGAGGATGGAGAGGAACGAGCCAAGACGCATCCTGGAGGGCCAGCGACACTACCCACGACAGAGGGCGCAGGGCCAGGCGTACCAGGGGTACCGGCAGCATCCGAAACCGTGTGTGCACGATGTGCCCGTTGAGGGCCGACAGATCCACCACCGGTCGCATCGCGTCGCAGTTCGGCGACGGTACCAGAAAGACACGGGAGAGGAAAACCGGGTGACCGGCGGTCAACTCCCTCGACTCTACCCAGCTCGGGCATGGAAGTGAACACGTGGGCCACCTCTGAAGAGATGGGCCGGCGTCGGTGACAAGAGCGGAGTGGGGGTCTGGACGTCCACCTCCAGGTGAGACCCCTCCGCGCAACCCGCCGCCCCCAACGTCCCTCGTGGCCACCGAGGGGCGCAAGGGCGAAAACAACCCGAGGGAGCACCCGAGAGGAGGGGAGCGACCCGGTCGACCAGGCGAGAAGGAGAACAAGGAGGCCGACCCAGAGAACCTACACATTGTGTTGACGTTGAGGTACCCCCGGTACGGGCCATGCGGGCATGAGCGCCACGTTGACCTCCTTTACCCCCCCCCAACCTCGTCGAAAAGGGCGGGCCACCCCAACCCCAGACCGTCGCGGGGCTGACCCCGTCGAAGGGCGGCCGGAAGTGAAGGCCGGCCAGCCCCGACACGGCGGGGATGAAAGGGGCAAGAACAGAAGTGCGAGGCGGAACCGACGCACTGGCCTGCAACGTCCCAGTCCTGCGCCCGTGCAAGGCAGCAGCACTTGCAGCAGCACCCCGAAGAGGACCGGCAGAAGGACGGGACTGAGAAGACCCCGCGCGCGACACAGCGCGTCGGTGCGTGACGTAAGCAGGGTCCGCAACGACACAGTGCGTCGTCGCGTGTCGGAAGCAGGGGCCGCCGACAGAGAAGCGTAGCATTTCCAAGCATCCTGCTTAAAAAAATCCGACGTATATAGCGCAGAGGACAACAAACCCTGACGAATATCCAAGGGTGCCGGCCGGCAGAACGAGGACCGTACCGTCGGGCGTTGCCGAGTTGCCGCGCACAAAACCGCCTTCAGCCCGGGAACCAAAGACACCGCGAGCCGAAGGTGGATCCGCTGAACGCGGTCCAAACCCTCGCGAAGATCGCCTGGCGCAGACGCCTCGAAAAGCCGCAGGTGGTGAACAGACGTCTGGAGGGAACCTAAAGACAAGACAATAAGTCCGTCACCCTCTGTCGCAAGGGAAAAACCTTGGCGACAGAGGGCTGATCCGGGTGAGAGAAGAACGGGGTAGCAATAGAACAAAGTTCAAGAACGGGCGCGCTTATCCAGGACGAGAACGCGCCGTCCAACCCGCCGACAGACACAAGAGGAGGCAAAACAGTGATGACTCCGGGGCAGGGACTGAAGGAGAGCCGTCGACGGATCGGTGTGAGAAGTCGAAGGCCTCAGCAAACCAGGCCTCCAATGGGAGAGGGTGACCGAGCATGATGGCTAAGCCAGGCGTACCGGCGTCGCACAAACCTGTCCCATAGGAGGACAGACCCGTCAACACAGCCAGGGACTGAACAGTCGGAAGGATGTCAGGGCGGCTGAAGTCTGACCAGAGCGTAGGCCTGCAGAAGGGAGGGGGACCGTAGCAGGGGTAGGTAGGGTGAGGCGCTGAGGGTGAGTCACCGCCAAGAAGCGCGAGAAGAGGGAGTCTTGCATCGACTCCAAGCGCCCGTCGATGCGTGACACAACCCAGCCCTGCATAGCCGACAATCGATCTGAGAGAGGCGACCCCCCCCCCAAGATTGGTCGGCCCACAGGGGCAAGCATGAGCGGGAGCGAGACCCACGACACGAACCAGCAGCGTCGCGGCCCAAGGAAGGCGAGCGACGACGGTTGTGTCGCCGTTGAGGGACTCGTCCCCGATCACGAACGGCCTAGGGGGAAACAGCACCATCCCCCTCTTCCAGCGACACGTCAGCTCCTGAGAAAGGGGACCCCGAAACCTCGCGAAACCCCACCGAGGCAAGAGG
This sequence comes from Paralithodes platypus, assembly GCA_032716605.1. Taxonomy (NCBI): domain Eukaryota; kingdom Metazoa; phylum Arthropoda; class Malacostraca; order Decapoda; family Lithodidae; genus Paralithodes; species Paralithodes platypus. Next base: position 52,746,788 of record CM064512.1, on the reverse strand, counting down.
AGGGGTACCCCCCTGGCGAGACGGTAAGTGAGGGTCAGGAAGAGAAGAATGAGGAGGAGCAGGACGACGGGAGTGGGAAGGCTGGCCGGGTGAAAGGAGGCCAGAAGGAGCCGCGGGGGGAAACAGAGCAAGGATCCCCGGGGCTGAGATAACAGGGCGGCCCGACACCGAGGCGGAGGAGGGAGGGACCTCCACCGTGGGACGAGACCGTGAAGGAAGAATAGGCACTGAAGCAGGTGAAGTAGGAGAAGCAACGACATCCAGGCGGACCCTCCCGGACAGTGTAGGAGGAGGGAGCAGAGGGCCAGCTACAGCATGAACAACCGCGCGCGGAGAGGACAACGTTAAGAGGAAGTCGTCTGGGCTGGGGAAGCGGGCGGAAGGGAGTAGAGCCCCTATCCGTAGAGGACGCACAGGGGCAGAGCCGCTAACCCCGGCCTCAGGGCGAGAACCATGACGAGGGCGATGGGCGTCGTCAAGGCGATCAGGAGGACGACGAGGGGCAGTAGAGGACGGACGACAAGGCGAGCGAGAGCGTGGACGGAGCTGGGGAACCCCCCGACGATGGGACGACCGGCTGCGGGACCCAGGGGAGAGGGCCCGAGCAGGTAGAGGGCCAGGTGAACGGCCTTCAGTCGGGTCAGGGATACCCAGGGCGACGCGGATCCGGTCGGCAACAAAGGCCGGGGAACGGTGGCCCACAGTCCTAATGTGGCGGGAGACCATCGTCCACACCGACGGAAGGGAAGCAGAGGCCACAGCCGCCGCCAACGAACCAGGGCCATGGAGCAGCACAACCACCAGGGCCAGACACGTGCCACACAGAGCAGGGAGGTAGGCCGTAGAGGACACACAGAGCGAGTGGCGCAAGCAGGACTTGTGGCTCTCCAAGCACGGGGAGCGACCACCAAGGCGAAAGCAAGGCAGCCTACCTGCACTAGAAGAACACACACCATAATCAGCACGTCGAAGGAGTAAGTGGAGAGAATGTCCAAGAAGAACCAGGGAAGGAGCATGGGGAAACAGGAACACACATGCAAACAGGTATCCGTACTCACCCTAAACTGGGAGCACAGAGGTAGGTGAGGAGGGCGGCCGAGGCGGAAGAGCACTAGCAGAACCTGCAAAGATGGAGAAAGTGTTAACCACCACTCAACATCTTACATGCAGGGCCTATAACACCAGTAAAGTGCATACACCAATATAGTATCAGGCAACAAGATGACATAAAAAAAGTCAATAGTGAAAGCCAACTATTACCGCAAATTTGCGGGCCAATGGAGGCATAACCGTACCGACACCACCCTCCCGCAATTTTGCGGGACCCCCCAACGATCTCCGCAAATTTGCGGGGAGCCGAAACGTCCCAGAGGACCGAATCGAGCCCCCGCAAATTTGCGGGACCGGCCGAGATGGTCCGGCGCCGAAAAAAAGCGAGAGGAGCGTCTAGGGAATACCAAAATAGGCCACAAAAAAATGCGTCATCTCCTTATGAACTCCAAGCAATGACGGCCATCAAGCTGAGCAGTGTCTTCCTTGAATTTATCCTGACTCAACCGGTAAAGGGAGAGGCAAGGAAGACACACCAGGGGAGAGGAGGCACATCCCCCAGGAACCACCCAACCCACAGAGATAGAGCAAAGCCCATGAGGAGAAGTGGCAGGGACGGTGGTTTCGCACAAACAGGGGCCCCCGTGGGGTACCCCTGGATTGGGCAAAAGACTATGAAAGGATGGAGGTGAAACAGGAAGAGAAAACAAAAACCAGTAAATGAAACTGGTGAGAAAAAGGGTGGCCTAGCCGTGAGCAGAGAATGTGTCAGGGGCGAAAAACCCTGTGGTGTGAAGGAGGGGCCCCCGTGGGGTACCCCTGGAGTATCACGAACCACCTGTCGCCCAGGCCCTTGAGACACAGTGAAGGACTCGAAAGGGGGGACTCGAGAATAACGCTAATAATGCGGCCGACACAAACTCTACAAACAGCACCGCCACCAACGAAATCTCAGATTGTTTACCAACGGTACACCTAGGCTATGAAAAAATTAAAAACTCATAGGGGCATAGCAATTCCTGAATGAGAAAACGAGCTAGGCTAAATTAAGCTAAAAGCTAAACTATGCCCAGACTAACAGGAAAAAAGAATATGAAAAGAGAAAGAATGAAAAACATATACGAGGAACGCCAGGCGCCCCCGTACCTTCGGTAGGCTATTTCCACACGCGTCTCCATTATACACACTTAGGAGCCCATTTACGTGTGCCCTAGATCACGTAACATCTGTCTAACAAAAAAGAAGGCCAGATAAGCCGAAACGAACCTAAACAGGGTGAATTAAAGGAGCACAACAAAAGCGACTTCATTCAATGGAGCGCGTGAAAAAATGATGACAAGAGAGGGTCGCTCATGCGCACGTTCGACAGGGATCTGCACATGACGGAACACGGGATGGGCCTTAAGCGGTAACTAAGGTAAACCCCTTTTTCTTCTCTTCTATGCTTTTTCACCTTCGGTGGTAGTTTTGGTTAATGTACAACGTCTCCTAGAGCAAGATAAGGAGTAGACTCTAGACGTTTTCTTTTTAACCGCGGTTGGAATGACGACATAGCAGTCAAAATAGACAAGTCGTCATTGCAATTAGGTTAATAGCCTTGACGTTGGATTTGCCAAGACTACTAACAAATTCAAGCTTTCCAACTTGTGGATGTTCTTCAGTTTTGTTCCCAGACGCCAACCGCTTGGCTTCATCTCGTTCTTACCCTCTCTGTGAACCTACCGATCGGACGTGTATTCCGACCTCTCTTCATTCGACATTCTACTGGTCTCCTAGTGAGTCTTTTGCTCATTTGTATTAATTGAGATGTTCTAGAATAGGGTTAGACTAGATAGGTCGAGCGTCCCCATTGGCACGTTCACAGGAGTGTTTAATTTAGGGTACTAAATTTTAATAAGCTCCGCGTCCCTGTTTATCACGGTTGCTTTTGTTTGTTTTTGTTTTAGCTTATTGCTTTTATTGTTTAGCGATTTAGGAGGCTTTTTGATGCAGGGCCCTACTCTACGTGACTACCATGCAGGTGGATAGCAGGTATTTGTTATTTTTCTTCAGACATTTTAGTCGATAAGTTACTCCATGTGGTGGAGGAATTTCTGAGATGATTCTGTGTTAAATTTCCCCTCTTGGACCAGGGCGTCGGTGTTGCTGTTCGTCCCTGGTGGGCTGCTGTAGCTGCTGGAGGTGTAAATATTTCGTGTTCGTCGTGCTGCTTGCCCTTAGCCGTGTGGCTAGCCTCAATTTAGGGGTAAAATGTTTATGGTTAGGATGATTTATTATTATATTTATGTTTTAATAAGTGATGTGACCTTCTTGTCATGTAGTGATATTTTTGCATGAAGAGAAGGTGTCAGAAGACGTTTTGACATATTTTATGTTTGTGTGAAGTTTCCTCGAGCAAACGAGGTAGTTAACACAAAGAGGGTTGGTTCTTATTCTCCGGCGGAAAATTATAATTTTTTTTGTTATCGGAGCCTAGCCTAGGCGGGCAAGAGTAAAATGTTCCAAGAAACCCAGTCGTAGTCGGTATACTGTACTACATTCCCAGCGGAAGAGAAGGCTTCCTAAAGGGCCCAGCGGAAGAGAACTTCCTAAAGGGGTTTTTGGCAGAGCCGGATATCCCCACGCGGCAAGGAAAGACCTTGAAGTCCGTTAGCACGGAGGAAAGGCCTAGTGTGGGGGTTAATTATCACCAGTCAAGCATGACGTTAGGATAGTTACCAATCAACAATGATTTTACATAGATCAATATAGGTCAGTGATACAAAGGTGTCATTAAATAAAGAGTCATAATACCTTCAAAGGAATAAACTAGTAACGGTTAGCAAAAACCCAAAATACTGTACGGTGGTTTTTTCAGAAGGATGTGACAGAAATTTAGAATAGCAAGTGATGCTTGTTCTCAGTTTCCGGCGGATTCAAGATACATACAGTACGTGTGAATGTCTTAGTTTATCCTTATGAGCATTGATTCTTTGAATTGTTTTTCCAGATTCCACACATCTGTGTCAACACAAGCTTCGAGTAAGGAGACAGCCCTCGGTAAGGGGGGGGGGGGTGTCATTACCATCATGGCGTTCGTGTCATTGTGTAAGACTTCTAATTGTATGCTAATTCCAGTGTTTGGCCACAGTCTGTGCATAAAGTGTGTTAAATGCCTTGACAGATCCAGAGGCATTTGGGTTTCGATAAAATGTGAAGTGTGTGCAAAGTTAAGGGATGGTTTGTTAGTCCAGCGTGACCCAGCTTGCCTAGTAGCCTTAAATGAAATTCGGGCCACATTCAATAAATACACAAAAGACATTGCACACAAGGCACTAGTGTGTGACAATGAGGATTTATGGAACAAATTAAGTATTTAATCTCCGGCACAGAAAACTTCATCTCGTTTGGTGGCCAAACCAAGGCATAAATCGAGAATTAGTTCTAAAGTAGTAATCAGTAGTAGTGATGAGTCTGTGGAAAGCAATACACTACCCCCCCCCCCAAGACCAACCTAAACGGGCAAGGTCTACGTCATTCCAAGAGGAGTTGGACAAGGACAGGCCCAGGTCGCCGCAGAAGCATTCCTCGACATCGTCTGGTTCAGCTCAGCTACAGGACACAAAGAGGAGGAAGACTATGCATAAGACGTCGACTTCAGGGGAGTCGTCGTCAAGTAGAAAACATGAAAGCCGTCGACACAAATCCAGCCGAGAGTCGTCGAGCTTGAGTCGCCGGCATTTGCTGGAGTATTTACCTAATTGTATTTACCTAATTGTAGTTTACAGGAGTTGAGCTAAGCTCGTGTTGTCCCGTCTCTCAGTCTACTTTATATCCAATTTTTTCTTGAAAATATGGATGTTCCTTGCCCCTACCACCTCCTCCTCCAGCCCATTCCATTTGTCAATACATCTATAGGGGAAGCTAAACTTCCTGATATCGTTCTTGCAGGTAGGTCTTTTTACTTTGTAGCTGTGGCCTCTAGTTATTCCTGTATCCATAATTAATATATCCTCCCTATCCAGCCTCTCCAGCCCCCGGGTGCATTTGTACATCATTATCATGTCTCCCCTCTCTCTCCTCTCTTTTAAACTCGGTAGATTTAATTTGTCTAGCCTCCCTTCATATGGCAGTTCTCTGAGACTTGGAACCAATCTAGTAACTGCTCTCTGGATTCTTTCTAACTTGTGAATATGCTTCTTTAGATGCGGGGACCACACCACTGCTGCATACTCCAATCTTGGTCTAATCATACTCTTCATAATTTTCGCTACCATGGTCTCATCCAAGTAGTTCAGAGCAACTTTCATATTCCCGGCCATTGCATACATTCCGCTAAAGAACTTGTTAATATGTTTCTCTGGCGACAAATTATCTTGTATAATCAACCCTAAATCCTTTTCTTTTTCGGCCATGCTAATTATATTATCTCCCATCCTGTACTCCCAATTTGGTCTATTCACACTTCTTCCCATATTTAACACATGGCATTTACTTATATTAAATTTCATTTTCCACTTGCTGCTCCATTCATATATTTTATCTAAATCCCCTTGCAGCTCCTCACAACTACTTTTATTTGTTATTTGTCTCATAATTTTTACGTCGTCTGCAAACATTGACATGTAGGAATTTATGCCTATCGGCAGGTCATTCACGTACATAAGGAATATGAGAGGTGCCAACACAGATCCCTGCGGCACACCACTCTCAACTTTCCGCCACGATGAGTAAGTTCCTCTAATGTTGGTCCTCATTTCCCTATCTGTTAAATAGCTCTCCATCCATTTCAGCAAACTCCCCCTGACACATCCTAGCATCTCAAGCTTAGATAACAATCTCTTATGTGGTACCTTATCGAATGCTTTGGAAAGGTCTAAGTAGATGCAGTCCACCCATCCGCCTCTTTCTTGGAGTACATCTATCACCCTACTGTAATAACATAGCAAACTGGTAACACAAGATGTCCCTTCTCTGAATCCAAATTGCTTTGGGGTTATTATCTTCTTTCTCTCCAACATTTTCATCCATCTCTTCCTAATTAGCTTTTCACAAATCTTGCATACAATACTAGTAAGTGAAACTGGTCATAGTTTAGAGGGTCCTCAGGGTTTCCATTCTTGTATATCGGGATGATATTAGCTCTTTTCCATTCAACAGGAACCTGTCCTTTATCTAAGGAAGCTTGAATTATGTCCCTCACTGGCTCCACTAATTGTTCTGCACACTCCTTTAAAACCCAGGCAGACACTTCATCCGGTCCCATAGCTTTCCTTACTTCAAGTCCTCTCATCGCAGATAACAGCTCATCTCTAGTTATTTCAATCTTACTAAGACCACTCTCCAGTACTCCCGCCTGTGGTTCGTCAAAACCTTCCTCTCTAGTAAAAACTGACCCCAATTTGTTATTCATTACCTCACACATGTCCGATACATTTTCATACGTCCTAGCATCAACTCTTAATTTTGTAATTTGTTCTTTACCTTCAACTTACTGTTTATATATTTATAAAATAATCTAGGGTCACTTTCACATTTATTTACTATGTTCTTCTCATAGTTCATTTTAACTTGCCTAATTATGTTAACATATCTATTCCTCTCCTTGTTTATATTTATTCCGATTACTCTCAGTGTTCCTTCTTCTTAATCTAGCCCAAGCTGCATCACGCCTACCCAAAGCTCTTTTGCATTTCAAATTAAACCAATCTTTCTGCTTAGTAAAATTTCCAGTTTTATATCTTGGGACAAACAGATTGGTTCCTACTCTATAAATTTCGAGGAATCTACTATATTTACCTTGTACGTCCTGTTCCTTAAAAATAAGATCCCAATCTACTCCCTCTAAATATCTTTTCAAGGATACATAATCAGCTTTACTATAATTTAATCTGTCATTTATGTAGCTATTGTCTAATCTATTGGCATTACTCGAGGTCAACTTCCATTTTAGTAATAGGTGATCACTTTTACCTACAGGACATAGATAGTTTATATCACTAATTTCGTGAGGATCTTTTGTAAAAATCAGATCGAGTTTAGAAGGTTCGTTATTACCCCTCATTCTTGTATTTTCCTTCAAATGTTGTGCAAGTACATTTTCCGTAACCAACTCCACTAGCCGACTTCCCCAAGATCTCTGATTTGGCCCTGCATCTCCCGATTCCCAATCAACCTCATTACAGTTGAAATCTACCAAGATCAATCGATTCTTCCTTAAAAGCAATCTTCTCAACGACTGAATCATATCCTCTACCATCTCCTCAAACTCCAACTCCCTCCATGCTCTGGTCTTTGGTGGCATGTAAGCTACTGCTATGTCTAGCTTTTTTCCTTCTATATCATTGAGTTCAACTGCCATTATTTCTGCCTTGTCATTATTTAACTCCACGTGCTTTGCTGTCATAGGGTTCTTAACTAATACTGCCACTCCACCTCCCCTTTTACCCTTCCTATCATATCTCCATATATTATATCCTTCACTAAACACTATGTTGCTGTCAAAGTCCTGGTTCAGCTTTGTCTCCGTCAAACAGACTATCTGTGGTTGATCTTTTCTTAATATATCATCTAACTCTACCTTTTTACTGTTTATTCCATCTATATTAGTGTAGTAGCACAGTATATTTGAATCCACCTCCTTGTTTCTCTTCCCTCTCTGCCTCCTACCAGGTTCACCTCCTCCTCCATCCCTTCCCTGACCCAGTTCCACCTCCCCTGCTAATTCTATTCTCCTCCCTCCCCTCCACAACCTCCCATACCCCTCTCTCTCCCTCTGTTCCACCTTCTCCACCACATCCTGACTCTCTCTCCGGTCCCCTGCTCCCTGCATTATCTCTCGCTCCGTCTCCTTGCTTTGACTTCGTACTTGTCTCTCTGTCTCTTTCCCTATCACTCCTCATACTTTCGGTTCTTGGTGGCTCCTGATGTACCACTTCCTTACTTGCCCTTCCCTTATTCTCCAAAAAAATTTCTTCTTTTGCTCTTCAGACAACTTTCCATTCTCTTCATCAGCCTTAGCTTGGAGTTCCCTTAACTGTTCTCGTTCTTCTACACTTAGGTCCTTTTTTACCCTTATATGATTCAGCTCTGTCGAATTTAATTTCCAGCTCACATTGGCTACTGCTTCTGCTGTTGATCTAAACTTTAGTTTCACTCTTAGTGGTCTCATCTCGCCCTTCTTATATTTTCCTAACCTTCTCACCTCCTCCAATTCTTTTACCCATCCATAACCCTCGTCGAGGGTGCGGAATCTTGGTCAAAGCAATAGAAGCGATCAGAGGCCGAACACTTGAACTTGTCATGGGAGCTCCCAGGTCCACTGTAGGAGTCTCCGGCTGTTGGCCAATTTTTTTTATTAGAGCAGTAACTAACAACCCATCTATTTCCTCCGCCGTGACAAATTTAGCGGATGAAGAACTCAGAGGTGAATCATTCCTATCTTGCGAGTCGTCTAGAACTTTTTTTTTTTTTTTTTTTTTAAGGAGACAACTGAACCCGACTCTTGCACTTCCATGTCAGAGATTATAGACACCTCATCCTTGTCATCTGGCCCATCATGAGAGGGTTCCGCCGAAGCCGGAACCTCGTCTTGGTGCCAAGTTAAATCAGGAATGGATGATGGGATAACAGCGTCCCGGTGGACGTCCGTCCGTACCTGTGGCTCCTGAACCAAACGTGGGCCTTCATGCCCTGGTTGGGAATACCGCCATACACCCAGGCCTTGACCCGAACTCCCTTGGGAGTCAGATACACCATCAACCACTGAGCCCCCACTAGACTTCTAAAGGGCGATCACTGCCTACAGAACTCTCTAACTCTAAGTGTGTAATATCCATTGGTAACCTGTCCGCCGGCAACACCCCCACCACAGTCTCTGACTCCACTCCCGCCCCATCAGATTGGACACTAGATAAGTCGGGAGTAGAGGCAAAAAGTGAGGCACGAGGCTCCGGCGAACGCCGGGAGGCCTTTCGTTCCTTAGAATCTTTCCTGGAAGATTTGTGGCTGTGGTGTGACTTAGATCTTTCACTGCTCTTAGACTTTTCCGATCTTTCACTAGAGCTGTCCTTGGACTTTTCCTCTTTGCTCCTCTTTCTTGCTGGTGAAGAAGAATGACTAGGCGGCTGTTGTCTGAGGGGCGACCTGGACCTGGACCGCGCCCGTGACGTGGAGGCTGTCACCGGGGGCGTGGGTTCACGAGGTCTCTTAGAAGTTGTAGGGACCAGAGAAAGTGCTGTACCCTGCCCAGTCTCTGCCGACTTTCGTACAGTTACTCTAGAGGTACGTTTAATAGGGGGGTGCTCAATCAGTAATTTATCCCAAAGAATCACATTATCACATTGCAGCGCTTTATGAGCCACTGTGGTAGCATAACTTGACAACTGCTGCCTGACCTCCCTCAAAGCGACCGCCGCGGATCTACTATTGTCCCGCAACACTTTGGCACTCAATTGAGTACAGAAGGTACAGTTCCCCGTTACCCACAAACACCTTGAGCGATCTAAACATTTAACACATCTAATGCAAAGAGTGTGTGCAAAGATAGGGATACCTGAACAGGAGGGAGCAATACACAAGGCAAAAACAGGGTCTATGGTAGCCATGACAGAGACTGGTGGAAAACACGAACCCACCCCCGGTTTACTCCAGGTTCTCGAAAGTCTCGCCGGAACTCAGCCCTGGAAAAAAGAAAATTTCCAGGAATTAATGCTCATAAGGCTACACCAACATGTTCGAACACAAGTGTTAGACAACCCGCCGGGTAACGAGACGTAATACACAACTATCACGGCTCGCTACGCGGAAGGTTCATGTATAAAGATTTCAGAATATCTTAACTTGTCCAAAAGATTTATGAATATCCTCTGACATAATATAAAGACCAGCATGGCTTTTTTATAAATGACGCAGTCTTCCCAGTGGTGTTTGTTAAGTTCTTACTGGAAAAAACCCTCAAAGACGCCGGCCCCCGTATTATCTCGCAGATCAAAAACTGGAAAGCCTGTCTTAAATGCTAGATCTGGCTTCTCCCGAAGCATTCTAGATCGCCGTATGTTGAATGGCGGCGATACGTATCGTATCCCTCGATTGTCTGGTTAACTACACTGAATTATGCAAATCCGTTAATCCTACCCTCCCAAGGTGCAACCGCCGGGTGTGAATTTTTAACGTTAACCCCAAAATTCCTATCCCCACTTCTTTGCAAAAGATCGCCGGGGAGGAAAGACCAATCAACAAACAGCCTAGTTTTACTGGCTTTGCAAAAAACGGGAAAAACTCAACTCAACAAGTGTCCGTATGAACACTTAGTTAAATGGGTAAAGCCATCCCGCCGGGAAACACAGTACGCCTGAACACAGGCCCCACCACAGAGACGCAGTCCTGGAGAGCCTCAGGCCACTACTCGCCGGGGAAAACAAGCCTTTTTTAACCACGCGTGATTAAAACTCGGCAACCAGCCGGGTTTTCATGGTGTAACCGAGAAAACCCGCCGGAAAAGGCAACCCACCCCGTTCAGATTCAATCTGAACGCACCAAATAGACCGTGGAATTAGCCAAAGCACAACTAACCCAGGACACACAAATAGTCCGTGGAATTAGCCAATACACAACTAATCCAGGACACATATATAGTCCGTGGAATTAGCCAATACACAACTAAACCAGGACACACATGACACAGTAGTACATATTTATAACATAAATCAATAACACTTGTACATGTGGCAAAGCTACGAGAGGCTGGCTAGGCCTAAGCAGACGGAAATACACAGTAAACATGTCGTAATATAAACAAAAAGCACTGAATTATATCACAACAGGAACCACCGTCAACACACCACTGTAGCAAAAACTTCCCGGCAAAGGGAAGAACTGACTCGGGACCCAGAAAAAACTTCACTAAGTGAAGAAAAATACGCTGGGAACGTCAGAGAATAAAAAGCTACCTCATCAGAAAGATAAAATGCAGCAATAATAACGCGTAATGAAAGCCGCCTGCATCACAAAGCTAGCTAACCGTGAAAAAGTTCACATGTCCACAACAGGACCACGAGGGTACACCCGAAATAGATGCCCCAAACACACGACCCAAAATACACTGCACTGCGGGCAACCCGCCCAGGACACTCCTGCTACGCATATCCTAACCTTACTCGATACATCCCGGAGTAAACAAATGAGAAAAAACTCACTAGGGACGCAACAAATGCGGAACTAGCGGAGCGTGGGGAGGCACGTCCGGGTCGGTTGAGCGCAGAGCAGAGAAGGAAGAATGACGCCTGAGTCAGCGTCTGGTCAAAGATCCACACAAGTACATCCACGAGTATATGGAAAGCTTATGAATAGTTATTCTTATTTTCTTTTTCTTTTTTATTTGTTAGGAAGTGTTTTCGTAGTGAGAACCCAATTTCATAATGACTGAACCATGAGTGAGGTTGCGTGCGCTCATGATGAAGGCTCCTCAAATTTGTTATGCTCTGCGCGGTAGATTCAAAACTACGGCGGATGAGTGTTTGAAGAGGGTGCCTTATGTAATAGGCATAATCGTCAATGATGGAGGGGCCACTAATAAATATATTTATATTATATTAATTTCACCACAACACCAAACACCCCCAATGAAATCAATTAAAGTATATATGTGATCCACCGGAATTCGAACCTGGGTTATCACACACAGATTTAAATAAATATAATTATTTACCAGTGATTTTATATTATAAGACTTTGTGACAATCATTAGTGTGTGTGAAAGGGATAAAAGGCAAGCTCATTGCATTGCAAGAATAAATAATTGAATATTATGTGACATAAAAATGTGTGTGTGTGTGGCGTACTTTGCGGACTTATAGATCATCTCCTGAGTGTGTTTACATTCCCATAATAATTGTGCATCGAAAAAGCAATTCAAAATCAATGCTGATATACTCTAAATACTCTCAAAGTGTGTTTGCAAAGAAAATATTTAGCTCAAATTTTGTTTACAATATGCATGTTTTTTTGTTATTTGCGTAATCATGGTGCCTCTCATGCTCGTACCTACATCACAAAAGTATGTGTTCGTACTAAAGGTAGTCCATGCTCAACATACCACTACTTGAAATGCATGCATTTGTTGAAACTAGACGGTGGGAGCAGTTGCAAGTCGGCCAGAATTACCCAAAAAGCGATAAAGTATATGAAAAAGTCTATGGTATTTACTTTGATACTTTCAACTCACTAAATGCAAGATTGTCTACATATTTTCTGGCGAAAATGGATTAGGTGAGTGCTTTATTTTACCACTATTCTTCCTTTGTCATCTAACATGATAGATTTAGCCAGTAAAATAAATGGTAAATTGGCTGGCACTAGGGGTGAAACAAGGTAGATGATCCTCTGGCACTTGAGAGGTTAACCTTTAAGCTGCGACGTTACTCTCGGAATGTTTTACTGGGCGAATACGACCTTCCTTCGTCAGATGGCACTTTAAAACAAAAACAAAATATAGTATATATATATATATATATATATATATATATATATATATATATATATATATATATATATACAGTATATACTGTATATATAAGCAAAACAAAAAAACGCTCCAATGCCGGTGAAATGGAAGCAATACTGTATGTGATTAGGTGGCATGTCTCGTTACCACCACCTCCTGTCTTCCCCTTACATGTGTTCACCCCTCCCCTCTCTCTCTCTCTCTCCTTCTTTCTCCCTCAACTTCCTCCCCTCCTTTATACTATTTTTTCCCTCCCCCACAGGCCGTAGCACGGTTGGTAGAGCATTCGCCTGCTAACTGTGAGGTCGATGGTTCGAGTCTCGGCCCGGCCAGTGTGTGTTATTGGCGGACGCCAGTGCTGTTGGTGGACGGTGCGGTCTAGTAATCTGTGGCAACTATTCACTGAAGTCCCTGATCATCAGGGCACCCACCCTAGTCCAGCTCTTAAGCAGTGAGTGCATGGTGGTAAAAACTGCATCATCACTCCCTATAAATCCTCCGTCCCACCTCAAATACGTTCAGTCACCCTCCTCTACACTTCTCCTACCTCCCCCTTCCCTCCTACATGCATGAAGCATCCACTGGAGCCGTCAGTGTGACTCAGGCCTCCAGAGAGAGCAGACCTATGTCGCGCTGCCTTGTATGCATTCGTCACCCTCTCGTCACAATATGTTTTTTCACTGGATGTTTGCTCTTTACACCTATTTTCTGGTTCTTCAATGTTCATATGTTTGTTATACAAGTAATATATACACACATGGAGCAGTAATATTGCTTTATATGTTACATATAACAAATTTTGTCCGAATTGATCTTTAACCCAGGGATGGCAAGAACACTTAAGAGGTTTTGGTGGGCAAAGGCGACGAACCTCTTAACCCGGTGAGACCCAGCGTCGCACGTGTTGCGTCGGCAGTCTTTGATCACCAACTCCCAGCGACGCATCACGTGCGTCCGACATATAAAAAACACTTACGTGGCTCGTAAGGTAGGAAATGGCGGGAGAATAGGAGGGGGAGGTACCGTAGTGTGTGTGGGAGCCGGGCCAGTAGGTGTGAGCGGGCCGAGACAGCCGCGCGGCTGGTGGTGGTGGGCTTAGTGGGGATAGTTTACACCCATAGTTCACCGCCACTTTGAACCTTCATTACTCCGGTCGTATGGGAGCTAGAGGCTTGAGATTTATGTGAGATACTCCTTAGGATGTATGCCGTACAATGCCTTACTCAGTTTTTACCCTAGTGCTCCCGGGCGGGTGGTCATGCGGGGGAGACGAACTATTGAAACCCCCCCCCCCCCCCCCGCCCCCCAAATGACCGAAATGATTTTTTTTTTTATTTTTGTCTTCATTTCTCACCATTCTCTTCCATTTTGGCTCAACAATTTGTTTTGAGGCTCCCCCCCCCCCAAAAAAAAAATGTCAGAGGTGATTTTTTTTTTTTTTTTTTTATTTCTCATCCTTGTCTTCCATTTTAGCAAACAAAAAAAATAAGTGAAAATGGCTTGGGACTGGGGTGAACAAAATATTATAACTAGCCGGGGCTCAACGGGTTAAGATGCAAGGCCTAAAAAAAAAAACTTTTAAAAGGCCTCAGTAGCACTCAAAACAAAGGAATGTGTGATTAAGTGAGATTATTCCCCTCCATACCTCCCATCACTCCTCCACATATGTCAAAACCCACTCCTTTCCCCCCCCCCCCACCACCTTCAATTATCACCTATTTTTCCTCTTATTCCCTTATTTATCGGTTTATTTACCGCACCAACATCTTCAATCCGGTTCCAAGGCATGTTCCTACGCCTACCGAGTGCGTGGTGTGAGAGAGAGAGAGATCAGTCTGCCTCTAGGCTTCGGAGAGGGAGGGTATACGTCGCGTCTGCCTCACATTTCATGACTTGATGCTCGGCAATAATTTACGATTTACACCCCCCAAATGCTATTTCCACTTGTTTTATTGCTGTTACATTTTAATATCTTCACATTAAACGTTAAATAGGCGCATATGAATAAGTAATGATATTTATCGTAAAATTACGATTTTAGGCCTAATATTGCCGCCTGGCAAGAGGGTGTTCACTACATAGAGTGGTAAATGAGTGGAACGCACTGCCCCAGTATGTAGCCGATTCCGAATCAATAAGGGAGTTTGAAAGTAATCTTGATAAAGCATGGGGAAGACAAGATTTGAAGTTTGATTATAAAACAAAAATACAGAATAGTAAAAATGTTGCGTCTGCTACCGCCGCCAACACCATGAACGACCGCAGCAGTGCAAGTACTGGTACTGAGCTGGATACACAGGCATAGTTTGCCTTTTTCCAGAGGATCTACTGTAAGATACTGTAAGACATACAGCTCGCGCTTAATAGGTTAAAGGTTCCGCACTGGCGGACCTTTAATAAACATGTTAAGCACATTCCTCTGGTTAATAATAAGGGTATTTACTGTAAGAAGGTGTGGTGTGGAGGTGGATGTGCTGGAGAGTGTGAAAAGGAACAACTTGAGATGGTTCGGCCATATGGAACGTATGGAAAGCGAGAGAATGACTAAGAGGGTGTACGAGAGCGAGGTGGAGGGACAGAGAGGGAGAGGTAGACCGAAAGAGAGGTGGAAGGATGGAGTGAGGAAGTATATGAACGAAGGCGGTGCTGGTTGGGGGGAGGGACGTCGACTGGCTGGGGACAGAGGTGCATGGGGGCGGTTCGTTCGTGGCCACCCCTTCGGGGATCACAGCGTCGGGCAATAGATAGATAGATAGATTTACTGTGTGGTGCCCACAAGGGAAATTGCTAATGATTTATAAGCATAGTTTAGCACTAAGTCCCCAAGTGGACAGTCCCCCAGGTCAAGGTCAGCTAGACTGTTGTTGAATCAGCAAGAAAACCTATAGGACGACCCAACCCCCTTATCACCTGGCTGAAGAGAAACAGATATAACTTGCAGTGTCATGTAAAAGTCTTACAACCTTAACTGGTCCACCAAAGTGAGACTACACCCGCAAGCTTGTAAATGTATGACCATAATACTTGTATGTGTATTCATCAGAGTTGGAGGAGCTGAAGGAACTGGTGGAGGGGTCAGTGGTGTGGTATGAGCCAGGAACTGAGATACTGGAGGCTGGGGGAGATGGGGCTGTTGCTGTCATTGACCAGATTATTGCTGCACATGCAAGGTAATTATAATGTATCTATCAGTGCTAGAATTAGATCCTGAACATATCAGCCAGTGAATCTTAACTAGGACCAACTAAACCACTACATACACAATCTTGAAATTCTAAAGCAACATAAATAAACAGCACTGAGTTGGAACAGGTTCAAATATCTGCTAGAGTTGTCCACTCATTATTCCAATTGTTTTAAACCCAATACTAATGTGTATTGTAGTTATAGATATTAAGAATTTTAAATACAAGGCCATACCTAGTTTGCACCGTGGACCCCAGATGGCCTCATGCGAGGCATCACTCTATATAGAGCGTTAAAACCGCACAAGAGAAAGCTTTGTTGTCATGGCGGGCGGTCCTAGAAACAACTCATACACACAGTCAGTCAGCTGACTTGTGCTTGCAACACAGCTCAAGTCAATCGATCGATAATATTCAGCAGTCCAAACCAATGCATTTAAGCAGTGTACAGTGTCGTAAGAATGGTTACAGTGGTGAAATATATCATAAACAATCCATAATCAATAATTAATAGTTGAATGAGTGTCTACAAGCTGAAATCATACACGCCGGCATGCGGGCAGTGCATTCTAAATATTCATGAACACATCGCCATAATTCCACTTTTATTTTCCACCTCAAACAAGACCACTTGGTGTAGAATGTTCTAATCTTCTACATTCACAAGATAACAGCGAGTGCTGCATTTTGATGTATATCTAACCTAGGTTAGGCTATTTAATTGCGGAGATATGATTAACGGAAGATGACAAATTTCCAATATTCACAAAGATACTGGGTTGTAGCTGCCAAAACATCACTTTTATTTTCCACCTTAAACAAAAACCACTAGGTGTAAAGTGTTCTAGTCTTCGACATTCACAAGTTTACAGTGAAAGCTGTATTTTGATATATTACGGGTTTGACAACCTGAAGGGAAGGAAAGAAAGCCAAATATTTAGTAGTCGTTCCGTAGTCAATGATGTGAGAGCCTTATATATATAAGGGCTCCCTGGGAGGGCGCCCGGAGAATGCTTAGTGTAACCCAAATACATCAAAAGAACATCCTAGGGGGATACCCCTTACTTAGTTTCTAGGGAACGTCATCAATTAGGATACCAATTAGAAAATAAAAAAATAAAAATAAAATATAGAGTATTAAGAAATCAAAGCGTGCGCCGTTGTACAGGCTTCCCCTGCGTATGCTCACCATCTCGCTCACGAGGTGGATACCTCCTTAGACTGAATAGCAAGTTGTGCATGGGAAGTGGGAGGAGGGAGGGCCATTTACGTCATTGACTACAGAACCACTACTAATTATTTGGTTTTCCTTCCTTCCCTTCGGGTTGTTAACCCGTACAGCCTCAGCGACGCGTCTGACGCGTCGGCGATGTATGTAACGCACAGCCCAAGAGACGCGTCTGACGCGTCACCCTAATTGCGCCGACCGTAACCTCAGGTGTAGCCACTCAAGAGGGCTCAGATTTGTATGGGAACTGTGTACGTATCCCACGCAACCGTGCCGATGGTTGAAAACTCTCAAAGTCCACGTGCGTGCGCGTGAGCGCGCAATAACCTGGTTTTTTGGGGTAATTGCCTTCAATTTTTTACTCTTGTAAAATACGTTTTCGGGGGCTCTGTAGGACCATTCTTTAAGCTTTTTGAGCGGTTTTTCGTAGTTTTTCCTTCATTCCTAACCCATTCGCTATTGTTTCTGGAATAAAACCATTTTTTGAAAACCGGCCGGGTTCTGGTGAACAAACATTACAAAACTAGCCGGGGCTCCACGGGTTAAACTTGTAATTTAGTAGTGGTTCTCTCCTTCAATGACGTGAGAGCCTAAGAATACCATGACCGGTGGCCGGGACATCATATGCTCAACGTCAAAGACTAAGAATCCACTACTAACTCAACCAGCACTGAATTTGTATTAATAAGGCGGGGTATCTAAGTAAGCCTTATGGAAATAGAGTAGAGTAGGTAAAATATAAGGTTCAATATAAAACACAGATCTAAAGAATAGATTCGTATGTACAGTACAGTATAGTAAATTAAATGGTACATAACCACAATCATGAAATCCTTAAAAATCCAAAAAATCGTTGAATATATGCACTCTACAGGATGTCATATTAACTTAACCTAGTCTACTACTGTATAATCACATTTTTGGTGAGGTTCTCCAATAGAGATCCCCCCCCCCCCTTCATATATATTTTTACATCTTGTTCTCAACACATTTTAAGTTATGACTATTCTTCCATCTTTCCTTCCTTATGAGGCTTCCCAATATACCCGCCTCTTCTTTTCCTAATAATTTTAATTTTACCCGGTGTCAGCCTATCTGTTAATTGGTTCTCTCTGTATACGTTGAGCATCTGATGCCCCACCCTCCGGTCATGATATGCTAGGCTCTTCGTCATTGACGGAGAGAACCAAAACTGTACTTAATTATGAGTTTGACAACCCGAAGGGAAGGAAGGGAAACGTTCTATTTAGTAGTGGTTCCGTAGTCAATGACGCCAAGGTTCCCACCCACCTTCCCATGCACATGCCCAACTTGATATAACATTTGAGGCAGATAAACATGCTAGAGAATCTGGCATCACGTGAAAGGGAAGCATTACGACGGCACCGGGAGATTTGAAATGATAGATTCTTCTTTTAAATTTTATTTCTAGTGGTATCCATTTTTCAATGATGAGTCCTTGGTAAGATTTAATGGGTATTAACCAAGGATTGTTTTTATGCTATATACGCAACGGTTGTGATAAGAACTCTGGGTACTCCCGAACGGGTCCCGGAATCTCAACCTATATACTGTATACTACTGTATAGGCTCTTCGTCATTGACTTCGGAACCACTACTAAATAGAAGGTTTTCCTTCCTTCCCTTCGGGTTGTCAAACCCATAATTTTGTCAAGCTATTGAATAAATTTGCATAGTGTATTATTGATTATATGTATTACATGATTATTTTCTAATCATAATGATAGAATTTGCAATATCACTGACTTTAAATAAAGTTTTTAACATTTTGTTTACATAATTTCAGATACTTTATGGGTACATACGAATCCACATTCTCATTTCGCATTCAAGAAGAACGCGAGATCTTGGGCTTCCAAGAGGAGACAACCTTCAATAGACTTTGTGGAAAAAAAGCAAAGTGTGAACAGCCATCCAAATGGAGGATAACTTACTAATACGCTTGTTATATATTAGTATATTTTATACTTCACTGCCATTTAATGTGATAAATCATTGTATAATACAGTATATGTAAAGTATATAAAATTAACTAATATAGACATATTACTAGCATCCACATACAGTAAGTGTGTTCAGGGTTTAACTACTTCAATGCTATGTGGTCATTTTGGCTTTGTTCTATCTAACTATATTTTATTATATTCAGATTGAGAAGGATGAAGTGCCAAAGGGCTACAAACTACCTTGTACTCCTACAGATCCTTCCTAATCTGAATAAAGTAATCTACTGATAATCAGATTAAAGTTAAAAAATCCTTTTACTGAAAGGGTTAATGACCTATCTTGTTAAACAGGACCTACAGCTATTAAATCACCTATCCTCCCTTCCATTCACTTGGTTATTTAAGCAAAGGAACTTTACAGTAGTTCATGCCCCTCCCTCTCCCAGTCAAATCCCTCACCTAAAACCCGTCCACCTCTCCTCCCCAACCCACCTAACCTTCCCATATCATCCACTCCCCCCCCTAAAACCCGTCCACCTCTCCTCCCTAACCCACCTAACCTTCCCATACCATCCACATCCTCAACTCAACACACCACACCCCATCCTAATCCATTCCAACCCCCATCTCCTGCTCCCCAATCCCCCCCCCCACCCCACCCATCCCCACCCCCCAACCCCCCCCCCCCCCCCCCACCCCCACCCCCACCCCCACCCCATCCTCGTGCAGCAGCACCCAACATACATCGTGCACATAACATTAACATTCTTCAACTGAACATAGATGGCATCAACACAAAGAAACACGAACTCTCACACTTCATCAAACAACACAACATACACATTGCCATCTTACAAGAAACAAAACTCCGCACAACACAAAAAACACCCACATTTCATAATTTCACCACCATCAGACAAGACCGGGCTGTCGGCGGGGGCGGTGGACTCATCACCCTGGTACACAAAGAAATATCATACATAGTAACCAGTGTACAAACCAAATCACTCCTCCCCCCAAATGATAACACAACAGAAATACAGTCAATTAAAATACGCACTGGCAACAACTCCAACATAACCATCATAAACACATACATCCCTCCCCAAACATCCCCTACAGTACCAAATGAATACAGACCACACTTACAACACATCACAAACACCCCACACACCCCACACATCATCCTGGGTGGTGACTTCAACGCCAAGACGTCGGCCTGGTTTGTCGACAACCCCGACACAGACAGAGGGCTAGTACTACAAAACCAAACCGATAACCTCATCATCCTTAACGACATCCATCAACATACCCATATTCCTCACCAAGCCCTCTATAACCCATCATCTCCAGACATCACCTTTTGCTCCCCAGAACTCGCCCCCACAACATCCTGGAGGGTGGTCAGAACCTTAGGCTCTGACCACCTCCCGATCATTATCACCACCAAAACCAGACTCACCCCAGCTAGCCACAAACACACATACACCAATTATAAAAGAGCTAACTGGGAAGCATTCACAAATGAGACAGAACAACACTTCACAACTCTAAAACAATACACCCATCACTAACATCAACAATGCTGTACACATACTCAATAAAACTATCCAAAACGCTGACAAGAAACACATTCCAAGAGGTAACAGAAAAAGACACAACCCCAACTTCACACCAGAAATTCAAAACCTCATCAGACAACGCGACATACTGAAACACTCCCCAGCACCCCACACACAAGACATCACACAACAAATTCAAGCACTCAACACCCAAACTAACAACAAAATACAAGAACAACAAAAACTAAATTGGAATAACTTCCTACAAACACTTGATCACAAAACAAACCCCAAAAAACTCTACAAAACACTAAACAGCATCACACTTTCCAACAGCAACACAACACAATCACATGCTGCAATCACAACAACAGACTCTACTCCTTCATGTAAACAACAAGCAAACACTCTCATCAATCACTTTTCACATGTCAGCCACCTAAAACCTCACAAAGACAACCGACGTGTCATCCGACGTAAGAGACAATTCCCCACAGACCCTGACTATACACCCTTCACCAATCACCAGACAAAGCATATCATCAACAATCTCAAGCACTCACCCGCCTGTGGCCTAGACAACATAAGCAACATACACCTCAGACACCTGGGACCACAAGGCATACAAGCACTCACTAACATATCAAACTACAGCTATTCACACAACACAATACCAGACATTTGGAAGCATGGTATCATCATCACATTCCCCAAACCCAACAAAGACCCCACGCTACCCTCCTCGCACCGCCCCATCACACTCCTTTGCTCCCCCTCCAAAGTCATGGAACGCCTAGTATTACAACTAATTACACCTGACCTACCCCTAGCTCCAACACAACATGGCTTTAGGCCACTGCACTCCACAAACACTCTTCTCACAGACCTTACACAAAGAGCTTTCGACGGCATCAATTCAGCTAGACCACCACACAGATCACTATTAGCCACACTCGACATTAGTAAAGCCTTCGATGCCATCCCCCCGCCACAACCTAACAAACAAAATCTACAACACAAACATGCACAACAACACAAAACGGTGGCTGGCCAACTTCCTAGCAGGCAGATGTGCACACGTATCTTTTGCCGGTCAGTCATCTAAAATCAGAAACTTTCCAAACGGAGTCCCACAAGGATCCGTCCTATCGCCCGCACTCTTCAATCTGTACATGCATGATATAACTACACCCAATACGCCCCAAATAAACTTAGCCTCCTATGCAGATGACATAACACTCACATGCACACACCATAACCCAAAAAGATCAACAGATCTCCTTCAACCCTATCTCAACACACTACATGGCTGGTGCACTACAAACAGACTTAATCTAGCCCCAGCCAAATCCACCGCAACCCTGCTCACAAGTTGGACAGGAGAACACGAATACATCCCTCAACTCACCATAAACAACACACCCCTAACACATACACACACCCAAAATCCTAGGAGTAACATATGATACTCATATGACATTCAAACAGCACACCACAAACATTAAAAAGAAACTGACACCCAGATTTAACGCCCTCAGGTCACTTGCTCACACAAAATTTGGACACAACAAAGAAACTACCACCACAGTATATAAACAATACATAAGATCAGTGATGGAATACGCAAGCCCAGCCTGGGCTTCTAACCTAGCTGAAACACATCATAAGACCTTACAGACTATTCAAAACAAAGCCCTGAAGATCATTACAGGCTGCACAGCTACTGCACCCACAGATCACCTACATCAAGAAACCAAAATCCTCAAAGTCAAAGACCATCTGGACATGAGAGGCACTCAATTCCTGGCAGCAGCCTCCACGAACCAAGACCACCCACTAAACTACATGGCAACACACCCACAGACACCAAGAAATATCAAAACAACACCCAGCACACGGTATCACACACAATTATTGTCCTCTCTCCCTCCCTGCCCACCCCGAACCAACTTCCAGAAGCACATCCATACTCATATCTCTCACCGATCCATCCACTCACTCACAGACAACACGCAGCTGCATGCACGACCTCCCGAAATCCATCCTTCCGAATCCTCCCTTCCTCGCGAGGACAGAGTCCACCTGGCCAGGCTGAGATGCGGACACCATCCAGCTCTCCTGAGCTATCAGAAGAGACTGGATGACTCCGTTGTCGACGCCTGCCCGGGATGTAACACAGCACCCCATACCATTAAACACATCATAGAAGACTGCATTTCACACAACCACTTACGCCAACAACACAATCTACACTCAATGAGAGCTCTGTGGGAAAGCCCGATCGTGGCCATGGCCTTTCTCAGGGACTCGGGGCTGTTCAGCCAGGCAGCTTAGGGAACAACAACAACAACAACAACAACAGTAGTTTATTAAGCTACACAATGTTGAGCTGACCCCCTTAAGCTACTAAGCCTATATTATGTACTGTATTAGTATTGTAATGTCTATTATGTATGTATGTACTGTATGTATATACTCAGGCACATACCCCATTGCTGGGGGTGGCCGACACGAGACAGAACTCGAACAGAAACAACATTTAAAGTTCCTATTCTCAGGGTCAGGGACCACTTTTGCGTTCCCTCGCCCGTTTCTCTGTCTCGTTGAGTAGGAAAATTATACAAGGGGAGGATTCCTAGCCCCTGTTAATGTCTATTATACTGTCATCTTATTGTATTGTTATGTTACTGTCTCTATCATTATATGCCTTATTATATACTCATAAATTGTATATGCGTATCTCTTCTAGATTTTCAGTTGAGTAGAAACCTCCCCCTATAATGGTCCTTGTTGTGCTGGGTTAGTCGGTTCAGGACAACAAGGTCGAGATTGGCGTGCCAATGGGGCAGGGCTGTGAAATTATGGTTGAGTACCAGTCGTGAAATCCGCCACATTTGGGGGTCGTCTCATGCGATGTAGAAGGAAACGGGGCCCTGATGTGATAAAAAAAAATACAATTTTTTTTCATGGAGGGCTCGCCTATACTTCTGGGACGACAACGATGAGACTATCTCGAGGTTTTGGAGATTTTAGCAAAACATAAGAATAAAAATTATAATTATACAAAAACTCAGATTTTATAATTAGGAAACAGGTTTAATATTAATAAAATTATCTAATTAATTATTTTCACTCCCAACACCAAACCTCCCAATGAAATTAATGAAAACATGTGTATATAAACTACAAAGCATTGAAGCATTAAGTTTTCGGCAGGCCCCTTCCGGAGTGCATATTACTGTACTCGTTTCTGCTGCCGAAGTGCCATGCAATTTTATGACAGTAGACTTTTCTAGTTCAGTCTTTTCATCTTGGGAAGGATGTCTACCTGGATTTTTGAGGAGGTGTAAGGTCGATTAGGCTTCGCATATGCATATTAATAGTGATGTACATAGTACAATTGGCAAAATCCCGTAATCTTCTGAGCCTTGCCCTGGGCGCCCAGCCCCAGAGATTTAAACAAAAATAATAAGAATAATATATATATATATATATATATATATATATATATATATATAATATATTCCAATGACCTTAGCTCTTCATGTTTATCAATCATAGAGAGTATGGCACTCACTTTTGAACATTCTGATTTCACCCTCAAAATTTTGATGACTCAAATGATGAAAAAATGCGCTTTTGGGTCATTTTTCGAAGGTCTTCGAAAAGGGTGTGGCTGTATTTTTCATAAGGTGGCGTCCTTTTGAGTAGGAAAGTGCAAAAAAGCATGAAATTTTGTACTTGGTATCTCGCGAAAAAAGCATTTTCCGATATCGCTTACAGGCCCCCTCCGGAGTGCATATTAATCGTTTCTGCTGCCGGAGTGCCAATGCGTTGTTTTTATGACCGTAGACAAAATTATCTTGAAGGGGTCTTGTGGGTTTTTTTTTTTTTAAAGTTTGATGGAGTTCTAGGGAGGAAACCTATAAAATTATAACAAAAATACATAAATGAGGAAATAAATACGCCCATCCCCCCTTAATATTTTCAGTAACCATTGATTTTGGCTTCACTCAGAGGAAAAGGGGTAGGAACTTTGGGTTTTGGTTGTGCATTACTGTACATAAAAAAATGGGATAAAACCTTTAATGTAAACGTAACATAATAATACTAAAACACATCATAATTGGGAGGTTTGACGTACCTCCCAACCTACCAAATAGGAAAACCTACTATTTGGTAGTAGTCTTGGAAAATCCAACGTCAAGGCTATTAACCTAATTGCAATGACGACTTGTCTATTTTGACTGCTATGTCGTCATTCCAACCGCGGTTAAAAAGAAAACGTCTAGAGTCTACTCCTTATCTTGCTCTAGGAGACTTTGTACATTAACCAAAACTACCACCGAAGGTGAAAAAAGTATAGAAGAGAAGAAAAAGGGGTTTACCTTAGTTACCGCTCAAGGCCCATCCCGTGTTCCGTTCATGCGCCGATCCCTGTCGAAACGTGCGCATGAGCGACCCTCTCTTGTTATCACATCTCACGTCAGCAGAAGAACGCGGATGGGCAGGGGTCCGGCGTGAGGGAGGGTATTATGTACGTTGGATTTTCCAAGACTACTACCAAATAGTAGGTTTTCCTATTTGGTAGGTTGGGAGGTACGTCAAACCTCCCAATTTGTTAGTAGTCTTGGCAAATCCAAGGTCAAGGCTGCATACCAAATAGGAGGAGGACATCCAAGCCCAACCTACCAAAAAAACCAATGCATAAGACAAAATTATGAATGACAAAGAAACACAATTTAAACAAGAGAGTTTAATAAAAGAGTGAAAAACTGAGGAGTAGCTAAAAAGAGCAGTTTTAACACGTGCCCGTCATTCATAGTAATGCAAAACCATAGACTTGTCTTAAACCAAAAAGTACTGTACACAAAATCCCTTTTCTTCCAAAATGAACAAAAACACTGATCACAAAAACAAAACACAATTATCAATGAGGCAAAAACACTTATGTACTGTATACATATAACATCACCCCAAACTTGTAATCCAGTGTTGCAAACCCGTACTTCCCTCCCCTCCTTTTCGAAAGAAAAACAAAGGAAAAGAAAAAGTGACGAGGGGGGAAGCACCAGGCAACTTCGCGAGAGCCCTAGGAAACCCTACTCCCGAGAGCTATCACAGGCCGGGGGGGTCTAACAAGGGACATGGAGAGGTAGGAGGAGACGTAGGTATGGACAGAAGCCCACAAACCCGCCGAGGCGGACGTCAGGCAACGAACGAGTTTGCAGGAACCGTAAGGAGGCAGCAAAGGATCGCACATCGTGCGCAGAACCCCGACAAGCAGGGTTTACTGGCTCGAATGACCCGACAAATGTGGCGTCCTATCTGTACCTTCGAGAGCCTCCTACCAGTCCGAGGAGACACCCACACAGCAGTACCCGAAGTCGGAGCCACAGACTCAACATAGGAGTGCAAGGCCTGCACCGGGCACAACACATGGTGAGTATGCCCACGCTTTAAAGCCTGGATGGTAAAAGGCTTGAAAACGTGGGTCTCTCTCTCATTCTTGGCAACAAAATGAGGGGATGGGCTAACGTGTCGACATTCAAGGACTGGGAGAATCGCATGCATTCCTGGGACCGCGACATGGCAGCTAGTTCAGACACCCTATCCCCAGTGGCCAGAGCGACAAGGAAGAGTGTACGCTCGAGCAACTGAACCGGTGTAGTGTCCCGTGTATATGTGTGTGAAGCCAGAAGGTCCAGAGCACGCCCCAGATCCCACTGAGGAGGGATCTGGCGCGGAGGCGGTCGCTCCCTGAAGGCAGCCTTCATGAAGGAATCCAGCTCCTTCGGTGGAACGACCAGCCCAGTGACGGACTCAAAGACCTCCCGGATGGCAGACAAGTGGTTACGTATAGTGTTGACTTGAGAGCGCCGGTACGGAAGAGGTGAAACAAGTAGTGTAGGACGAGGGAAGGAGAGCTAACAGTCTGGCGAGAGTCCTGTATCCACCTAGTAAAAGACCTCCAGTGGGACTCGTAAGTCCCCCAAGTCGAAGACGTCCATGAACGCTTCAGGAAGTCAGTCAGGTCCCGTCCGTGGACTGGGAGCCACCGTGCCTCACGAACATCCACGATGCGAAGGCCAACGAGGTCCGCAGGTCGCCAACCTGGCTCAAGTGGAAGTTTGAGAGAGGGAGAGGGACCGGACTCGGGCACCACCGCTTCAACTGGGAGTACCAAGCCTGGGCTGGCCACAGAGGCGCTATTGCCAGACTCTGGCCGCGGTACAGCCGCAGCCGCGCGAGGACTTTGCACATCAACAGTGCGTCTGGTGGGCGGAAATATGTATATCGACTGCCACCTGTTCCAGTCTTCCATGAAAGCGTCCGGACCCCCCTCCGGAGTGCGAGTCCGGAGGGACAGGTACTGAGGCAACTTGCGCGTCTCCTTCGATGCGAACAAGTCGACCTCCGGAACACCCCAAGAAGCTGCGAGGTCGTCGAATACAGTCTGTTTCATTGCCCATTCTACAAGAACGCCCCGTCCTCGCGCCAGGGCGTCCGCCCACAGGTTGGCAGTCCCGGGCAGGTAGGAGGCGTGCAGGGAGATGTTGTGTCGGTTCGCGAGGAAGAACAACTTCTCTGAGATCCCCAACAGAGTCAAAGACCTGGAGGGACCCCTGCTTTTGGATACAGTGGACAGCTGTCTGATTGTCCATCCTGAAGGCCACCGACTTTCCCGAAGGGCCAAGCGCGTGGTCCCTCAGGAAGAACAAGGGAACCAACAGTTTCGAGGGCATTGATGTGTAGGTGTGTGTGTCCCACCCATCTGCCGTGATGTTGATGTCCCAGGTTGGATGGTAACGCCACCCTACCTCGCTCGACGCATCTGTATCTACCCAGATCGTCGGCGGGGGGGCGGTCCAGGGCACAGCCGCAGAGAGCGTGCCCCGAGCAACCCAGTGTCCTAAGTGTCTGTGAATGGTACGCGGGATCGCCATGGGCCGATCCATAGGGGCCTACGGAAACACCTTGTTGCCCATGAGTATCAGGCGGCGCAGCCTGAGCCTCCCTAAGGGAATGGTCAGAGCGGCCCAATTCAGCGAACCCACTAACGAGTCCCAGATCCTCCTCGTGAGGGAGACCGAGTGCAACACGGCGAAGACCTTCCTGCGAAGTTTCACCGCGTTTGGCTGACTCTGGGTCACTGTAGCGTTGGTCAGATCCCATTCGAGACCTACCCACGTCACGACACGCGACGGGGTCAGGCGCGACTTGGGAATATTGATTTTGAACCCTAACTGTGTGATGTGTTGAACTACTGTGAGGGTGTCGTGGCCGCACTGTTCTAGGGTGTCTGAAACTATCAACCAGTCGTCCAAGTAAAACAGGATCTGGAGGCCGCCCCTGAGGAGAGGATCCAGAGCCTGCTTTAACCAGTTCGAGAAGATCCGCGGCGCGATGTTGAGACCGAAGGGAAGTCTGTCGAACATGAACACACGATCGGAAGTCTGAACGGCCAAGAATCGCTGGAAACGAGGATGGATCGGAACGGGCCAATACGCATCCTTGAGGTCCAGCGACACTACCCACGACAGAGGTCGCAGGGCCAGTCGTACCTGGTGCACCGTCAGCATCCGAAACCGTGTTCACGATGTGCCCGTTGAGGGCCGACAGATCCACCACCGGTCGCATCGCGTCGCAGTCCTTCTTTGGTACCAGAAAAACACGGGAGAGGAAAAACGGTAGACCGGCTTTCACCTCCTTGACGATTCCCTGCTCGTGCATGGATGTAATCACGGTCGGCCACCCCCGAAGAGACAGGCAGGCTTCGCTGACAACAGCTGAGTGGGGGGCTGGACTCTCACCTCCAGGTTAGACCCTCCGTGCAATCTTCCGCCCCCACGTCCCTCGTGGCCACCGAAGGGCGCAAGGGCGAAAATAACCTGTGGGAGCCCCCGAGATGAGGTGAGCGACCCTTTCTGCGAGGCGACAAGGAGGAACAAGGAGGAGACCGACCTGGAGAACCTACACATTTTTTGACGTGGAGGGTCCCCCGGTACGGTCCCTGCGGTCATAAGAGCCACGTTGACCACCCCTACCCCCCCCCACCTCGCCGAAAAGGGCGGGTCACCCCATCCCCTGTCCGTCGTGTGTCAGACCCCGTCGAAGTGCCGTAGCCGGGAAGTGGAAGGCTGGCCAGCACCGCTTCTCGGCGGGGATGAAAAGGGAGCAGGAGTGCAGAAGTGCTGAGGCCGGAAACCGACGCTCTGGCCGGCAACTTTTCCCTTTCCTGCGCCCTTTCTTGGCGGCAGCAGTGGCGGCAGCACCCCCGAGGGGACCGGCAGGAGGGCGGGACTGCGAAGGCCCCGGTCGCGACACAGCGCCTCTTTGCGTGTCGTAAGCATGGTCTCTGACAGAGAAGCGTAGCGTTCCCAAGCATCCTGCGCCAAAAAGCCCCGATGTATATAGCTCAGAGATTAATAGACCCTGACAGAATATCCAAGGGGCCTTCCGGCAGAACGAGGACCTTACCGTTCTGGCGTTGTCGAGTTGCCTCGCCACAAAAACCGCCTTAAGCTCGGGAACCAAAGACAACCGCGAGCTGAAGGTTGATCCGCCGAACGTGGTCCAAGCCCTCGCGAAAGATCGCCAGGTGCAGTCGCCATCGATAAGTCGCAGGTTGGTGAACAGACGATTCTGGAGGGAAACCTAGAAGGACAAGACCAATAAGTTCGCCACCCTCTGCCGCAAGGTAAAATCCCTGTCGACAGAGGAACTTATCTGGGTGGGAGAAGAAAGGGTTAGCAATAGCACAAATTTCAAGTTTGGGAGCGCTAATCCAGGACCAGAACCTTGCCATCCAATTCCCGCCGACAGATACCAGAGGAGGCAAAAGCAGTGACTACTCTGGGGGAGGGACTGAAATAGATCTGTCGACTGAAACGGTTGGCAAAGTCTAAGGCCTCAGCAAACCAGGCCTCCAATGGGAGAGGGTTTATCGAGCCACGGACGGCCAAGCCCAGGCTTACCGTCGTCGCACAAACCCGTTACCATAGGAGGGACAGTCCCGTTAACACAGTCCAGGGACTGAACATCCTGAAGGATGTCCTGGCGGCCTGAAGTCTGACCCAGAGCTTAGTCCGAGGAAGCAGACGGGGGCTTGGGCTTCACCGGAGAAGTAACTGAAGGTCAGTCCGTGTTCGGGTACGCCCGCACCTCCAACGTCGGCCACCTGACCCATCCCACCCGCCTGATCGCCCGTGAACTGCATTTTTTATCATTATTTTGGACCGGACCAGTCCAAAGGTAGGGCCCTCTCACACCCTGACGGGAAGTCGGTAGCACGCTACGGGTGGGAGGGCCTGCACCCCCTTCCAAACAGCCAAGGAAGCAATAGAGGAGCGGCATAGTGCGCGACGGGGACCTTGGCCTTTTTGGATGGGGGGCAAGCGCGGACCCTGCCCTAGCTACGGAGGACCCCCGCATGTGAGACAGTAGGGGCAACCACCTGAGCCAGGGCAGGAAGTCAGTACTAGCCGACGACCGGGCAGGCGGAGAAGCAGGGCGAGAAAGGAATGTGGTGCCACCGCAGAGGGTTGAGGGGGACCAAAGCAGGGGCAGGTTGGGTGAGGCGCTGAGGTTTGTGTCACCGGCCAAGAAAGCGCGATAAGAGGGATCTTGCATCGCCTCCAAGCGCGCGGTCGAAGTGTGACACAACCCAACCCTGCATAGGCCCGAAAATCGATCCGGAGAAGAGGCGACACCCCCCGAAGATAGTTCGGCCCGCAAGGGGCGGAGCAGTGAAGCGAGAGCGAGGGACCCATGACACGAAACCATGCAGCGTCGGGCGGCCCAAAGAAGGCGAGCGGCCGACGGCCGTGACGGTCCTGAGGGTCTCGTTCCCGATGCACTAACCGCCCGAGGGGGAAACATCACCATCCCCCTCTTCCAGCGACACGTCAGCCCCCGAGAAAGGGGACCACCGAAAACCTCGCTATACTCCAACCCCGAGTCAAGCGGGCGCGGGTACCCATCACGGGGAGCCGGCAAGCGTAAGATCAGGAATAGAAGAAGGAAGAGGAGCAGGATGACGGGAGGGGGAAGGCTGGGTGCCGGGTGAAAGGAGGTCAGAAGGAGCCAGCTGGGGGGAAACAGAGCAAGGATCCCCGGGGCTTAGAGAACAGGGGCGTGCCCAGACACCCGAGGCGGAGGAGGGAGGAACCCTCCACCTTGGGACGGTAGACCCACTAGAAGGAAGAAGAGGCACCGAAGCAGGAGAAGAAGTAGGAGCGAGAATCAACTACCATACCTGGCGGACTCCTCGCTGGACAGAGTAGAAGGAGGGAGCAGAGGGCACAGCTACAGCATGAACATCCGCGCGAGTAGAGGACAAATGAAGAGGACGTCTTTTGTGCAGGGGAAGTCGGGCGGAAGGTAGTAGAGCCCCCTATCCGGAGAGGCCAGGGGAGGGCGTACAGGGGCAGATACGGCTAACCCGGCCTCAATGGCGAGAACCAATGACGATGGCGAAACGGCCCGGAGTCAAGGTGAGCAGGGAGGACGAGGAGGGGCAGTAGAGGACGAGCGACGAGGAGAGCGATGAGCGTGGACGGAGCAAGGGGGGATCCACCCGACGATGCGACGACCGACACCCACGGGACCCCCAGGGAGGAGGGGCCCGAGGCAGGGTAGAGGGCCAGGTAAACGGGCCCCCAGACGGCGGCAGGGATTGCCCAGGGCGACGCGGATCCGGTCGTCAACAAAGGCCGGGGGAACCCGGTGGCCTCACAGTCCTCTGATGGTGGTGGGAGACCACCGCCCACCACAGACTGAAGGGATGCAGAGGGCACCGCCGCGTCAGAGGAACCAGGGTGTGATGTCCACCAAACGCATCCACCAGGTCCATACACGGGCCATCACAAAGCCGGGAGGTAGGCCGTCGAGGACCAAACATTGCGAATGCCGCAAGCAGGAACACACACTGTGGCCAGACTCCCAAGCACTGGGAGCCACAGCCCTGGCGAAAGCAAGGCATCCCACCTGCAATGGAAGAACAACACACCATAAAGCAGCACGTTGACGGAGTAAGTGAAGATAAATGTCCAATAAAAACCAGGGGAATGAGCATGGGTAAACAGGAACCAACACACGCAAACCTGGAAGTCGTAACCACTCTAAACCGGGAGCACCGATGGAGGTGAGGCGAGGGCGGGTGAGGCGGAAGAGCACAAGCAAGAAACCATGCAAAGATTGGGAGAACAGTGTTAAACCACCACTCCAAGCACCTCACCAATGCAGGGTCCATAAACACCAGGCAAGTGCATACACCAATATGAGTACCAGGCAACAAGATGACACAAAAAAGGGTCACCGGGAAAGCCAACTATAACCGCAAATTTGCGGGGCCAATGGAGGCATAACCGTACCGACACAACCCTCCCGCCTCACCGGCGAGACCCCCCAGCGATCCTCCGCAATTTTGCGGGGAGCCGAATCGTCCGTGGACCGAATCGCAGCACCTCCGCAAAATTTGCGGGACCGGCCGAGATGGTCCGCGCCTGAAAAGCGAGAGGAGCGTCTAGGTAATACCAACACAGGCCCAGAAAAAGCGTCAACTCCTTCATGAACTCCAAGCGACGATTGCCATGCAAGCTGAGCCACCCCCCCACCCCCCCCCCCCCCCCCCCCCGGTCTTCCTTGAATATCCTGAACTCAACCGGTCAAGGGGAGAGGCAGGAAGACACACCAGGGGAAGAGGAGGCACATCCCCCAGGAAACCATCCCCACCCACAGAGATAGAAGCAAAGCACATGAGGAGAAGTGGCAGGAAGGGTGGTTTCGGACACAAAACAGTGGCCCTCCCGTAGGGTACCCCAGGATTGGGCAAAAGGGAATGAAAGGATGGAGGTGAAAAACAGTACGGGAACACAAGACCAGTAAATGAAAATGGCGAGAAAAAGAGTGGACTAGACGAGAGGAGAGAATGTGGCAGGGGCGAAAAACCCTGTGGTGTGAGGGAGAGGCCCCCGTAGGGTACCCCTGGATATCACGGAACCACCAAGCGTCCCAGGCCCTTGAGACCACAGTGCAAGGGCTCGTAAGGGGGGACTCGGGAATAACGCCTAATAATGCGGCCGACACAAACCCTACAAACAGCACCGCCACCACGAAAATCTCAGATTGTTGTGAACCAACTGTACACCTAGGCTATAAAATATGAAAAACTCATAAGGGCATAGCAATTCCTGAATGGAGAAACAAGCTATTGCTAAATAAAAATAAGCTAAAATATGCCCATAATCAACAGTGAAAAAAGAAATATGAAAAAGAGGAAAGGAATGAAAAAACCACATACGAGGAACGCCAGGCGCCCCCGTACCTTCTGGAGCTATTTCCACACGCGTCTCCATTAAACACACTGAGGAGCCCATTTACGTGTGTCCTAGATCAACGTAACATACTGTCTAACAAAAAGAAGGCCAGAAAAGCCGGAAACACGAACCTAAAACATGGGTGAATTGAAGGAGCACCCAACAAAAGCTGGACTCAACAATGGCGACGCGTGAAAAAAAGAATAACAAGAAGAGGGTCGCTCATGCGCACGATTCGACAGGGATCCGAGAGCATGACGGCACACTGGGATGGGCCTTGAGCGGTAAATAAGGTAAACCACTTTTTTCTTCTCTTCTATACTTTTTTTTCACCTTCGGTGGTTGTTGTTGTTGTTGTTAGTTGGTTTGTTTGTTTCCCTAAGCTGCCCTGGCCCCCGACAGCCCGCCGGACCGCGAACAGCCCCGAGTCCCTGAGAAAGGCCACTACAACCATTGGCCCACGGATCGGGCTTTCCCACAGGAGCTCTCATTTGAGTGGTAGATTGTGTTGTTGGCGTAAGTGGTTGTGTGAAATGGCAGTCTTCTTATGATGTGTTTAATGGTATGGAGTTGCTGGGCTGTTACAATCCCGGGCAGGAACAAGCGTCGACAACGGGAGCTCATCCAGTCTCTTCTGATAGGCCTACAGGAGAGCTGGATGGTGTCCGCATCTCAGCCTGGCCCGGTGGACTCTGTCCTGCGCGAGGGAAGGGGATGGATTCCCGGAAGTTTGATGGGATTTCTGGCCATGAGGCTCCGTGCATGCAGCTGTGTGTTGTCTGTGAGTGAGTGGATGGCTCCGGTGAGAGATATGAGTATGGATGTGCTTCTGGGATGTTGGTTCGGGGTGGGCCAGGGAGGGAGAGAGGACAATAAGAGTGTGTTATTACCGTGTGCTGGGTGTTGTTTTGATATTTCTTGGTGTCTGTGGGTTGTGTTGCCATGTAGTGTTAGTGAGGTGGTCTTGGTTCGTGGAGGCTGCTGCCAGGAAATTGAGTGCCTCTCATGTCCAGATGGTCTTTGACTTTGAGGATTTTGGTTTCTTTCTTGATGTAGGTGATCTGTGGGTGGCAGTAGCTGTCGCAGCCTGCTAATGATCTTTCAGGGCTTTGTTTTGACTAGTTCTGTAAGGTCTTATGATGTGTTTCAGCTAGGGTTAGAAGCCCACGGCTTCGGGCTTGCGTATTCCATCACTGATTCTTATGTATTGTTTATATTACTGTGGTGGTAGGTTCAGTGTTGTGTCCAAAATTTTTGTGTGAGCAAGTGACCTGAGGGCGTTAAGTCTGGGTGTCAGTTTTCTTTTTAATGTTTGTGGTGTGGCTGTTTGAATGTCATATGAGTAATTAATATGTTAACTCCTAGGATTTTGGGGTGTGGTGTGGATGTGTTTTTAGGGGGTGTGTTTTTGGTTTTTTTTAAAATGGTGAGTTGAGGGATGTATTCGTTGTTCTCCTGTCCAACCTTGTGAGCAGGGTTTCGGTGGATTTGGCTGGGGCTAGATTAAGTCTGTTGTAGGTGCACCAGCCATGTAGTGTGTTGAGATAGGGTTGAAGGGAGATCTGTTGCTCTTTTTGGTGGTGGGTTTGGGCATGGTGTGTGCAATGTGAGTGTTATGTCATCTGCATAGGAAGGCTAAGTTTTTATTTGGGGCGTAATTTTTTTTTTTTGGGTGTAGTTATATCGTGCATGTACAGATTGAAGAGGTGCGGGCGATAGGACGGATCCTTGGTGGGACTCCGTTGTGGAAAGTTTCTGGGATTTTAGATGACTGACCGGCAAAAAGATACGTGTGCACATCTGCCTGCTAGGAAGTTGGGCCAGCCACCGTTTTGTGTTGTTGTGCATGTTTGTGTTGTATATTTTGTTTGTTAGGTTGGGGCGGGGGATTGCATCGAAGGCTTTACTAATGTCGAGTGTGGCTAATAGTGATCTGTGTGGTGGTTCTAGCTGAAGTGATGCCGTCGAAAGCTCTTTGTGTAAGGTCTGTGAGAAGAGTGTTTGTGGAGTGCCCAGTGGCCTAAAGCCATGTTGTGTTTGAGCTAGGGGTAGGTCAGGTTTGTAATTAGTTTGTAATACTAGGCGTTCCATGACTTTGTGGTAGGCGGGAGGGCAAAGGAGTGTGAATGGGTGCGGTGCCGAGGAGGGTAGCGTGGGGGTCTTTGTTTGGGTTTGGGGAAAGTGGATGATGATACCATGCTTCCAAATGTCTGGTATTGTGTTGTGTGAATAGCTATACGTTTGATATGTTAGTGAGTGCTTGTATTGTGCCTTGTGGTCCCAGGTGTCTGGAGGTGTATGTTTGACTTATGTTGTCTAGGCCACAGGCGGGTGAGTGCTTGAGATTGTTGATGATATGCTTTTGTCTGGTGATTGGTGAAGGGGGTATAGTCAGGGCTCTGTGGGGAATTGTCTTCTTACGGTCGGATGACACCGTCGGTCCGTCCTTTGTGAGGTTTTCAGGTGGCTGACATGTGGAAAAGTGATTGATGAGAGTGTTTGGCTTGTTGTTTACATGAAGGAGTAGAGTCCTGTTGTTGTGATTGCAATGCATGTGATTGTGTTGTGTTGCTGTTGGAAAGTGTGATGCTGTTTTAGTGTTTTGGTATAGTTTTTTTTGGGGTTTGTTTGTGATCAAGTGTTTGTAGGAAGTTATTCCAATTTAGTTTTTGGGTTGTTCTTGTATTTTGTTGTTAGTTTGGGTGTTGAGTGCTTGAATTTGGTTGTGTGATGTCTTGTGTGTGGGGGGTGGGGAGGGTTTCAGTATGTCGCGTTGTATGGATGAGGTTTTGTAATTTCTGGTGTGAAAGTTTGGGTTGTGTCTATTTTCTGTTACATTACCACTCTTGGAATGTGTTTTCTTGTTCAGCGTTTTGGATAGTTTTTTTATTGAG